>LUCH01000508.1:100493-129411 GCA_013368495.1 Paragonimus heterotremus
GGGATTAATATTGGGGTGGACAGTATGAGGGTGAGTGATTGGCAGTAGCATATTTTTGCCTATCCACCCTGCCATGTCCAGCAGATGGGGCGACTCGGTTTATCCTGCGCGACGGTCGATGCAGTATGGTATTTGGTTTCTGTTGTAAAGTTATGGTTTTTGTGGGCTTGGGATACTGCCAGGACGCCCAGACCTAGACAGGAGAGCGATTAGAGTCCTCAACCAAAGCCTTTGGCTCAAAAGCCTGTACCGCAATGCAGCAGGTAACACACGCGCCCACATAGGCATCAACCATCCAGAACAGGTTCCGCAGTCACAACCCAAAACATTCGGCACATTCGCACAGACATAATGCTTCACAGAAAAACCAAACGCAAGAACAGAAGATCAGATCAGGCAAAAAAGAAAATAACAAACCGAACCGAAACACAACACACACGCCGCACAACGAGTGTCTCACAACGGACGCATCTGCCTTTTGTATGGCTGCTCCCCTTTGGCCAGTCTGACATGGCTGAACCTGCAACGACCGAGGTCGCAGTCAGTACAGCCCTCCGGATCAAAACAGCACACAAGCCTGACCACCACGCCAAGGTAGCAGAAAAAGTCAAGGACAGATACACTAGGGCACAGAGAACTGTACGAATAGTAACTTCCTTGAGTGCTGCTCACAGTTTGTCGTGTATCTTTAGGATCAGAGGTAAAAACCTGCTGCGCTCATGTTATACCAGTTCTGCGGTTGTAAACATTACTGTTAGGAAGAAAAGTGACATGTTTACGGAGTGACATGCATAAAGAGTCGAAAACAAAATCAGTCCGCCTAACAATTTAGATCATCCTCAGTAATTATGATGGTACTGAGTGAGGCAGCGGCTCACTGGATCAAACATATGAAACGGTATCCATGTTGAAGTGATTAGTCAGGACAAACAAAAGAGGTGGTAATTAGACCAAACGCGTTAGTTGATATTGTAACATCGAGACTAAACAAGAGAAGTTGGTACATGTGAATTAACTGCGCAGTTGAACGTGTAAGAATAGTCTCAGTCGAATGGTATGTTCGATATTTTGAGTTGATCCGTGTCCGAACTATCCGATACGATACGACTCATCAACACATTGACCTATCGTGGAAAAGAGAGACAGAACAGTCAGCATTCGATAGAATGAAATGACCTGTCAACCAGATCCTCATATTCTACCGCTATACTCTGAATTACCCTCCTGTTATTCAAGTTGACAGTTGCGAAACATTTATCGTGAAAGAACAGAAACGTGCCACAACAGGTTTTCCATCCACTGAGTAGGAGAGATTGCGGTAGTTAGAGCTGTCCTGCAATATTTATCACATTCACCTTTGATCGGAACACAGTGGTCCATACGGACTGCAAACCTTCATTTTTAATAGACTGACTATCACGCAGAGTTCTTCTGATGAGAGTAAAAACATGAAAATAGAGTTATCTGTAAGGTAACGATGTTGCTGATGCTCTTTTTAGAGGTTACAGGAGAACCCCCCTCTTGGATGACCTGGGGCTGATACTTATTCGGCCATGGATTATGTATTAATGTAATCGATTCAGAATGCTACGTTACAACGGCCAGATGAAATAGTGAGAAGCGGAAGGTCACTGCCAGAAGAATTGCGTAACGTGGTCAACTCACCCAGAAGGACGGCTTTGGATACATTGGAGAAAGAAGTGTGATTTTGTGGACGACGTTGAAGTACGTACACTCGGTATATATAGCAGTAGACAGGTGTAAAGGAGGAACGAAGAAGGTCCTCTGTCTGACCCAAGTTTTAGATTCACTAAGTGTCAGTGAAGAACCCAATTCCCCGAAAATACCGTTTTATTTGCCTTCGCAGTGGCATAACTCACTACCGATTGTAGTGACCTTCATAATCGGCACGGTCATGTGCCACTTCACCCGTCACCTGCGTTCTCAACCTTTGTGCCAAATTCTGGCGCCCCACCCACACGCACGTCCTTTAACTGGGACATCATAGTACTGTCTGGATCTTTGTCTGGTCCACTTTTGCCCCTGTTTTCTGACTAGTCACAAATCCTTTAAATGTGCTCTGGTTTGTGACCATATTGTCTTCGGATTGAGTAACATAAATTGGCTCTGCCCGGATGCCTGTCTTCTCTCTGTGTTCATACGTTAGCATTGGGTGGTTGAGTTGGCCGGGAAGATTCGTATTAATCTTGCTTATTTCGTAGTTCGTCGTTCAGAGCCGTTGAACGTCGTTTCGTTATCTACCGTTCCACTAACCGTTATTCCGTTGTCTGTTTACGCGCCCGTAGGCCGTATACCAAGTTACAACACTAACGTAATATCTAACAGGTATACTAAATGTTGAAATAATGTCTCAGAGAAGACTCAGGAAAAGAAGATGCCTCAAAAACCGTAAAGACTCCAACGAATAAACTGCGTGGTTACTTGTACGCAAAACAGCAGGCAGGATTTAGCTGGAACAGACCGTTACAATGACTTCTACCAGTTGGAATGGCTGCTCTCAAGCGTACTGAATAATAAACTTCGAATCAACATTATGAGATGTATCACACCTGGGAAATTCTTTTCACTGAATTTAAATCTGTTTTTCAGAATTGTGGGATTGAACACTGTACGCGCAACCCGTGCTACAGCCAGACAAATGGCATAATGATTATTACGATTTGTACAGTTATCCGGATATGTTTCCTATGCGTACCAAAAAGAGAAATATTTCACATTAAACCATGCTTCACAACCGAACTCGGAAACTGCTAAAGGCGGGACGCACGCACCTAGATTTGGCATGGTAACGTCAGAGACCATAACAGCTGAGCGAACTCGAATGTTAGGTCGAAATAGCTGTTTAGAAATCAGGTCTGTGACTTACCAAGGAGGCGATACGATAGGAGAACGGTGAGCTTCAGATTTTTGGTTCATTAGCGTAGCAGTGCAACATTTGTGATTTTACACTGCTTGGCAGTTCAACAATGAGTGGAATAGATAACATTTGTTGATTATGTGACAGTCTGTTGTGAATGTTTTCTGGCACGAAGCTGATTTGATGAAGTTTGTTTTTCAGTAAGGCATTAAGAAGACATTTAACTAACTTTAAACATTACGATAAGATTCCATAAGGCAGAAATAATGGCTCAAAGGATTAGACAGACAGATACGAAAAGAAAACAAAAATGTGGGGATGCTGACTACCAGGGCAGCCGTAACGCCATCACAAACTGTTTTTAAACACACAGGGGGGATTATGAAGTCTGTTAGCCAAAGCCATTTACTTAATCTTCATTTCCGTGTCTATCTGTCTAATCCCTTAAGCCATTATTTCCGACCTACGGAATCTTATCCCAATGTTTAAAATTAATTACATGTGCATGTGCGATCAGAATGCACGAAATGTCACTTCGGAGCACACCACATGATTTACGTCTCCTCATTGCCTTACTCTAGTTCGCAAAAAGGAACACATTGCTTTAAAATCCTCCAAAGAAGTTTGTTATGTTTGTCACATCGAAAGTGATCGACTTGCTGGTTCAAATAGCATCCAATCACGCTTTTTCAAACAACCCACATAATCCATGAATAGTCAACAAATTTGTGACGCATCAACCGCTAAAAGGCTTAACGATTTTATTCCCTGTCTGCCAAAGCAACTTGACTTAGCATACTACCACTTTAGTGAGAGTTCAGAAATAACCGGCTAATGCATCAGTTTGACAAAGGAGTTGGTTCCTTACGGTTCTCGCTGAGGAGTTTAGCAGTGGCAGAAGAAATCGTTTTCCTGTTAACGTACCCAGCTAGTTTGTATACAGTCTCAATGTATACTACATAATGAAAACGTAAGAATACAATCAAGGGCCTACCAGCCGTTTGCAACAAAATTAACATATGTAGATTCTGTCGTTGGTTGTTTACGTGTGTTGAGGAACTATAATGATACTGTGATACTCCTTTGCCTTATCCAATCCGAAGGTGCCGAAACGACTTACGTGACCCAGCCAGTCCTGAGACAGACGTGTTTATCTGTTGTGACCGCAAAAGACGCTTGGCCTGAGAATCCCTTTATTGAGCAAACTCCTACATAGTTCATGTCAAAAAGCAAACCACAAACACGTACACTCATCTGCACGTCAGACATGCATTACATACATCCCCTTGGTGAAACTTCTGCCATAGTGCGTATACTCTATTCCGATAGTCCATTCTTGTTCACGGTCTTCCTGGCGTTCGGAGCTTGTTCTTTTGTTCCTGAATGCTGTCTGTGGGCAATATACTACTCACAACGAAACTGCTTGTCATACAACATATCTACTGAGTCATGAGAAACGACCACTTGATGGCATCATTCACTAGTCATGGAGCGACTGTGTTTGTGATCAGTAAGCCAATCATATTAACTAGGATAAACGAACTTATCCGTTCATATCTCAGTCTTGAATCTATCGGCATTAACCAAACCGCATTCAGGTCAGCTATAGGGTCTTACTCTAAGGGTGATCAGGCGAACAAACCAACTGACGTTATTAATAGTAATGTTATTATCTGCTTACGACCAATGTCTTATGACCCTAACCTATCCAATCACGAGACCACGTGTATGTACATTTTTGTGACATAAAATGTAGTAAACGGTGAAAGTTATCTAATAATTAATCTTTACAGAACTCAGTTTAGTTAACTATTCCGATGCAAGTAAAAGTTCTCACCTGAAGTATTCTGGATCGTTGTTGTGCCAAGTAACTTTTCAGATGTTTCAGTTCCAAAGAAGTTGCATCTCGTGCATCCAAACAATAAACTGTATCACAAATATCCAGTTTGCAACTGAGAATGACAAGGAAACAAATTTCACAGGAATCATTTCACCTGGTTAACATGACTTAAGTATGTACTGACCTCATACGAATATATCCAGTAACCCGCGTACAGTGACTTTCGCTCATAAACTGACCAACTGCTATAGGTTAATGAGCTTAGACTGTAATGCCGAATAAGTTGGGATCCGGTGAAAATTTATCATGTTTATCAGTTTACTTTCTCGTTAAAGCTCGAAATACTCAAACAGATACATTCCATGGATGCATAAAAGTCCGTTTCTCTAAAAGAGACTTCCATGTTTGTAACCCTTGAGTTAAAAGCTCTCAGGTATCCGTTGAGTATTTTTAAATTGATTCCTAGTTTTTAGTTGATTTCTGAAGATTACGCACAATCAAATTCAAATCAAGTTATAAGCGATTTTAAGTTTGTTGAAGCCCGTTTGGTACGTTTGTCCTCTTGTGTTTGGCATGATACGGAACGTTGAATTCACTGAGGCATGATAGTTTTGTTTCTAGAAAATCGATCTTAAATTCGACTTCATTTGACATTTCGGTATGTGCAGTGAACAATCGTGATCAATCAAGCACCATGACTGCACATAAAGTATCGGTCTTCTTCCTCTTACAACTATGATTGCTAATCCATTCAAAACTTTCTCGCTTTGTATTGTTTAGCATGCTCACATCTACATCTATACTCGATTGTTTTACTAAGCACATTTTCCCTCGACTGGTGGGCAGTTGCGAACTCGTTCTTAGTTGCTCCAGTTTGAACGGTTTTTTGCTAGATAGTCTGAGTATCGGGTTAATTTACATTTGAGGTGAGAGAGCATTTTCGTTGTAATTTTGTCAGCAGTAGCGTATGATTTCCAGTCATTGTGATTGCCATTTTTGACATTTTTTTTGGAATTGAAGGATAGTCCCATTAATCCGACGGTTTGAATAAGCGTTATCGGAATTGTCGAGTTTGTGTTGCCGAGTGGTTTATCCCAAGTCACCAGCAACGATTTAACAAGTGAACTTTTGCCTAATCAGTCAACTTTATTTGGTTTTCTTTTGACTGACGTAAATAGAGGAGTTAGATGATTATGTGATGAGTCGATCAATTGAGAGAACAGAGGGTCATATGACAGTACTTGAAACATTGACTTTCTCTTATCCAGTTCATCAAGACGGCAAGAAGACATACACTGCGAGATGCAAGCACTGCGTTTATTCTCGTCAGTCGATGACATAAAACATTCAATTATCTAGGTTAGGCAGCTGCAACCCTAGGCTGTTGGCGTTCCCCGAGGTATTGCTGATCAAACGTCACACATCTGCTTTCTGTTGGCAAAAGGTGCTTCCTACAACTCAACTGACCGCCATACTTTTGTATAGCATGCACCTTTGTTTGTGAGTAATACAGAATCACTCGTATGCACGGGGACGAAGGAGTAGATCGCAATGCAAGGAAGATGAGGAACTAGAAGCAACTATTCGAATTGTGTACGTGCACTATACGAGAAGTGTCACCAAGGTGAATGACAGTGCACTGGTGCTCAATGGATACGGATACACGTAAGCCATGCAAATTAGTGTTCGCGTGTCCTATGTTTTTACACACCTTCTAACGGATTTCGTGCAACAAACAACTTCTCAGGCCAGGTATCATTTGTGGTCACAACAATGTGGTCTAGTGGATAGATATCCGGACAGTCACTGACATATGTTAACAGATGGGAGTTAGTGTCCCCGGAACATCTATATGTTAGCAGACCGAACTAGGTCGAAACAATCGCTCATCACATCATTGACGGTCACTGGTACCACCTTCCAGCTGTTGACTCTCCCCTCTTGGCTACCTTTAAAGTCCCACAGGCTAGCCAATAATAAGCAACATCTTCAATATGCTTTTCTGTTTTGTGACAGTCAAACAATACACCATTATATGGCGTCCGTCATCTCTACCGCGATCAGCATTCAAACATTGCTAATCTGATATTACAAATATAAATCTTGAATACTGCTGTACTGATGCGAAAGCGGATCTTCTACCACTATTTTGGAAATCAGAAACTCATACAAAATTAGGTGATAAATCGTACTCAACATTACCTGAATTCGGGCATTCTCCGCAGAATTTTACGATGGTGTGTAATGTGTGAATTCGGTATATACGACTAACTCTATCAATTGAGGTGTGTTTAACATTCTATACGGTGACGCACGAGGATCTCGAGTAAAGCGGATGAATGATCTTTGACTGAGATTAACTGGCTCACAAACAACCTCATGATTATGAGCATATACTAAACAGATTGCTTGTGGTGAGCATAATGTGTTTCCGTTAACGTTTTATCGAATATCCTAACGGAAACAAGTTTTCGATGGTGAACTGTCACGACAGCATAATAAGGCATGAGCCGATTCAATACCTTTTTATACGGAATTGTCCAAATACTCTTCATTAAATTTCACATACTGCTTTTGATAATTTCTAATAAAACGTGTTTTCGTTTCTTCACGCACTTATCTTAGCATATAAGCAATCAGTTTTCTGTCCATCATGCTCAATAAACAATTCAGCGAACTTCCTGTCAATTTTACGGGCGGTAGGATTACCGTTCTTTACGGGGATGATCTGCTCCAAATTACTTTCTGGTTTACTGGCTGACCTTTCCTGAACACCAGCGCATGAGTCATTATGACACCAGTCATTCACAGTCCTATAGAACGCGCTGTTTCTCAAGCTTTCACAGCACTGGCTACACCAACTTAATGTAACTCTTTCTTGTGTACATTTATTGCAATGTGGTATTAATTTGCGAATATTAAATCGTTGTTTACTCAATAAATGTGGGTGGCACGCAACGTCACCACACAACACGGCCTTATCTTGAACAATCATCGCATTCGATAAAAGCCTGAAGATGATAGTAAATAGAATCGCTTTCGACACGTATTTGCAAAGGAAATTTTTGTCCGTTTCCAAAATTTATTCAATGACTTTCAATCTTACGGCGTTCGTGAGTAACCTGACAGCAGAATCTAACAGTTATAATTCTGTGGACTGAAGCAATAAACGTGTTTACGGTTGAAGTAAAGTTATAACCTCACCACTGAGCCACAAGAACTTGCGTGATCGGAGTGTTCTGGAATGCCTAATGAATTCCGGTTGAAAGAACTATCAGTCAAGGAAATCTTCGTATAGATTGAGTAATTTTTAAAAGGAAAACTATTCTATGTTCAGCGTAAACAAACGTGTCAGTTATATTCAACTGCCTTTGTTGGACACACGAAAATCGAAATACCAATATCCGCACGAAATGACATAACATATGCATAGATACATATTCACATATTCGTGCCTGTGCATATACCTGTGTGCATATATTATATATATATATTATATATATGTATAAGAACGCGTTTATCCCAAGCCTACCATTAACTACACAGGTGTAACATTGAATTGTATATTCTATGTGTAAATGACTACAGAATTTGACTTAGAAAGGGTGCTAAACAAGGTGATTTAGTGAGATCTAATTAGCGTCGAGTTTAAGTTCATATGTATATAAACTGTATAGATACTTTTTTTGAAAACCTCCGAAAAAAAATTGGAACAATCTACAGAAAAAAGGAATTCGTCAGAGTGATTATTATCTCATCGATTCTAATCGTAATAATAAATATAGCGATTTTTTACTATGTAAGTAAAAATACTGTCGTGTTTGCACTCACACTGTACAGTGAGTGCCATACAAACAATGGTAAGATATGCTATTTACTATTTCACACGTTGTTCGTTTGGTTTCTCCTTCCGAATAAAGATAATGAAGGTAGATGATAATGAAACTGACCGCAAAAAAAGTTGCGTGTATAGACGTCTGTATGTGAATGTGTTCATCTTTTCTGTTCTCACTCAAATGAACAATAGGCTAGACATTTGGCCGTGTCAACCTGTAGGTCTATTGTTACATGTTGTCTGTGTTCATTATTAGCGTGCATTTCCATTTGAACACTGTGTCCCACAAAGTGATTGTCGTCAGTTTCCGATGTGTCCCTTGCTTGTGTATGACAGAAAGTTTCATTGTTTTGTTACAACAATTGAACAGGATGATCAGTATATTCTAATTATGATGTGAGCTCATTCTGAATATTCCCATCAGCCGTAAACGTATGTCTAACATTAAAACAAAACAGTGACTTCTAAAAAATAATATAGAAAGTAAAAATCTATATTAATCAAGACGATTCTTAGGACAAAGTCCACAACAAACAGTGCCAATCAGTTAATAGTTTTTTAGTGCACGGGATCAATGAATGAACGGCAAAACTAAATAATACTTTGTGATTTACGAGTTTCACAAATTCACCAGCACAGTAGGCGATGATGTAATACCTACTGGTACTGTCATCAACGGTTAATACATTATTCAGAGTGAGAAATGCGGCGTATTGTGCTAGATATGAGTGGTTCCTCAGCTGTTACACTAATGAATATCCCAATCACTTTGGTTTACGCTGGGTGATCCTGTTTTAATCGATCTTGTCATACGACCTTCGTTAAGGTTCTCGCAAATGCTAGAAAACCAGTAGATGCAACGACTGATATAAAACAAAGATGACCCGCTTTTAGAAAACAATAATAACTTTGCTAAGCTTGAAAAGATTTTTGGGTGGAGCTAAGTGTCTGGCTGAGTGTTTATCCTACAGTAGCCTTACTAATCAGTACTAAATTCGTCAGTTTATAAAAGATCCAGCTCCGAGAAAATCTGAGTTTCGATTGGATGGGGACCAGTGTCAGAAGCAACAAGTCAAAACGCGGCAGACGCTTTACCAACTCAGCTTAGAAACCACGCCGTGAGCTCGGAAGTACCCCCACTCAGACTTAGTTACTTACTGTCTCATGTGAAATCCGCCATATACTACGGGAATCAACTTTACAAGCAAGATTTTTCACTTCAAGTCAAAACCAACCAACGTCATTTCAGAAGGCTGAAATTTTGTCACTTATACTGCGTTTGGAAATGTCGTTTCTCTCGCTGGTTCGAACTCAGAGAAAACTTAAGCATTTTTGAAGGGATTGGAAGTGAGAATTCGATTGAGAGAAGATAGTTATTTTAGTCATACTTGACTGTAGCATTCATACAGATGCTACAAGAAGCCATTTTCTTAAAGAATTACCATACTCTACTGCTGATGTCGCTAGTCAAGATGACCGGGCAACATAAGAGTTAAACACATGCACATGACTAAGCGTTTAAAGATACCTCACAACGTAGTGCATGGAAGTTCGAAACCCGGTCGTCATAAAAATACGTACTACTGACCAGAGTTAAGTTGAGCGAAACATGAATATTTAAACTAATCCGGCGTAACATGTCTTGACATATCATGTCTCTGTGTCTGGATATCAATTTAAAGTGTCACAACGGAGTCTTTGAATTTCAACCGCGAGCGCTGGCGCACAGGCAATGTGAACAAACGTAAGCTGACAAACACATGGATTGGGTGGCTGATACGGAGTGAAAGGACATGGGTTTGCCAGATGCAGAAACTAAACGAAGCCAGTTCGCCTGTAGCCAGTTTCCAGTATGATAGGGGTGCAGATTACCACGAACGCTATGTGCACTCAGCATACAACGTAGAACGCATACAAGCACCTACGGCACAGCAGTGTGTGAACGATCCACTCAATTTGAGATGGCCTTCCGTCGCCGTCGTCGAATTACGAAAGGTCAGATAACATACAACTCGGATCCATGAGCCATGTAACGAAATCCGGAGTCCCGACCAAAGGGCATAACCAACGGGCACGCCCCCCGACCGAGTCGAGCGAACAAACGGGCATAACACATCACTGAAACCACAACCAGATCAGCTGGCTAGCCGTCGGCCGCATCAAATCAACTTTGAACACCACGGACCACGATCGATAATATCCGCCTGGTGTCACGTCTCTGTGACCGTTTCAACGGCCAGGCTGGATTGGCAACCAACATGGGCCGGTGAGTGCAGAGTCAAAGTAAGGAACCACGATATTCCCCTAACGGATTGTGTCATCACGATGGTACTTTCACCCAACGATAGATAATAAAAAGCTGCATTTGCGAACGAAACAGATTTATAAATCACTAGAAGACTAATCCAAATTAACTATTTTCCCATAGAACCTCAGATACGTCATGCTTAGGTTTATCGCACCATTTCTGATCAGTGACGTTTTATAGCCATGTTAGCAAAACGGTATGCATAGCTTGGTACCTCTCAATTTAATGGCCTCGTTACTTAGCCGTATCGTTCCACTTTTTGTCAACACGTTTTAGTTGATTATTTTGTCCGTGATGAAGGCAAATTGTTCCGTTATCGAGATCGGCGTGCACAGCTTATTCAATAATATAGTTCAAATGAAGTGCATTGTTCTCTGGAGACCTGCTTCGTCTTGAACAGTGATACACGCAGTGTGCGAAGGTCGTTTAGTTTGGGTCGACACAAAATATTCGCACCATATGGGTTTCGGTTAGGTGATTACGGACGGGGACTACATGTTGATACATGTGAGTACCGATCGAATTAGGTGGGTGTATTTATAGAACAGTACAGGGTGTATGTGTGACTGTATCTAATGTCAGTTTAGAATGGGTACTTTCATTTCACTGAACGTCGGTCGGATTTGTAGACATTGGGGTAATCAATTCTCTCTGTGTGTTTGTGTGTGTCTGACTCTGAATTGAGTTACGTTGCGCGTTTGATTTGTCAAGTTTTGTTTGGTACGTTTGTCCTCTTGTGTTTGGCATGATACGGAACGTTGAATTCACTGAGGCACGATAGTTTTGTTTTTAGAAAATCGATCTTAAATTCGACTTCATTTTGCATTTCGGTATGTGCGGTGAACAATCGTGGTTACTCAAGTACCATGACTGCACATAAAGTATCGGTCTTCTTCCTCTTACAACTATGGTTGCTAATCCATTCAAAACTTTCTCGCTTTGTATTGTTTAGCATGCTCATATCTACATCTATACTCGATTGTTTTACTAAGCACATTTTCCCTCGACTGGTGGGCAGTTGCGAACTCGTTCTTAGTTGCTCCAGTTTGAACGGTTTTTTGCTAGATAGTCTGAGTATCGGGTTAATTTACATTTGAGGTGAGAGAGCATTTTCGTTGTAATTTTGTCAGCAGTAGCGTATGATTTCCAGTCATTGTGATTGCCATTTTTGACATTTTTTTTGGAATTGAAGGATAGTCCCATTAATCCGACGGTTTGAATAAGCGTTATCGGAATTGTCGTGTACGCTTTACTTAGTGAATTATGTTAAACTATCAGCAGCGGTCTAAGATTGAATAAAACTTTTTCAGTCCACGTTCCTGGAGAGCTGCCGCACACAACTTGATCTGGACGAATATAACCAGCTTGAACCGGATCACACTGCTGGAACGCAAGTAAGAGAACGTAGTACCTGTAATGTTGCAACCGAACAGCGTATTGAGCTGGTTTTACTTATTCGGCCTATGGTGGAAGTGTGACGGAAACCAGTAACAATCCTTATGTAACGCACGTCTGTACGTGATCGGTTACTTGCAATTCTGTTCAACGGCTGATAATAAACTTTGATGCAACGGCCAGTGTTTACGACCTGCAAGGAGGTGAACGCCCACACACATCAACAGGTGGCTGTGGTGCTAGCAATATTTTGGGACGTGTAAAGAACAGTCTCAAAATAAGAGTCTCTTAACTCGCTCAAAAATTTGCCACTTTAAGTCCGCTGTACAGAGGATACTCCAAAGATTCTAGTATTGACCGTACCAGGAAGTCCGATTACAGAAACTTCGTGTGTCCAATCTAAACAAACGTGAGTCATTTTGTATATGTTTACCGAAAATGGATATATGTTCGACAGTATTCACTGACAAGGCATTTATCTGTCTGAATGATTCAAGCAGAAACCACTTGTTTGGTACATCACTCTAGGGATGCAGTGTAACTTGCATCGTATTTTGTCATCGTGTACAAGGGGAATGCTTTTATTTAAACAAAACCATGAAGAACATTTCTAACATATCTTGTGAATTCATGGTTTTCTTTACTAATGCTTTCTTCTCTTTTTCTGTTTGCTTGGGAATATCACACGCCTGTCAGTAGAAAAACATGTGTTCCAGCGATAACTCGCAGATTTTCTCGTCTCTCGTGGAGTAGGCAATCTGAGAAACCATATTGCGGATTAATGTCTCATTCAGATACAGCCTTATTTTGCGCGTAACGGAATACTATAGATTAGAAAATTCACCCCAAGACACATTATTTGCAAATACGTACCAACTAGACGTAATATCTAAAAATGTCTGTTTCAAATGAAAGCTGAACAGGTGAATATCATTCTGGACAAACCGTCTCTTGTGAGTGACGAAGACTCTGGTGATTAATTTACTAACAGAAATAAGGTCGGATACTGGGAGTGGTTGACCAAATATGAAAATGTGTCAACTGATAACTTATATCGAACAAGCCAAACAAGTCAGAACAGAATATTATTACTAGATATACACAGTTTCTGAGATGCATAGGTTGAAAAATTGAATTAACCGCCAGTTTTAATCAATTTCAGGCTACCTTGCACTGTTTTCTTTGTTCTGTAACTGCTGTTTTTGAACGCGCTACGAACCTCATACATGTACACGTTGTCATTATTTCAGCTGGTTAAAAAGATTGTATTAAGAACATATAATTCTTCCATCTTTCTCTTATATAAACCCATTAGCTAAAGTCAATATCACAGACAACTCAATGTCACACATTCATCCACTCAGCCTGAATACAGAAGTTCCTCGTTGTTTATCTTTTCGTGCCTATGTTTCACGCATTCAATGACAATTGCTAATTATAAATCGTGTCATCATTTTTCATTTACTCCTACACAGAAACATCTTTAGTTTGCTGCAGTGTTTATCATCTGTGAACCAATCCTGTATTGACATACGAGGAGGAATATAACAATTCATTTCGAAGTGGCTTCACACTAACTACGTCGTTCACCTTTTTCATAAAGTCAGGTCAACAGTCAATTTTAAGCCTCTTACATACTTGTGGTTTTCATCAGCCGGAGGTCAGTTGACTAAGTAAGCTTAAGACTTCGAATAATGCTAATAGTCATGACCTAATTGAAACGGCTAGCTATCAGAGACAGTTCATGTTGATTGATTTATTGATTCAGTCTCGGGCCAATGGTTTAAACATTTCAGATGATTAGTAGGGGATTTTGATTTTCATATAGATTGAACATCACCCACAATTTGAGAGAAGTCCTAGTCGAGGGGTCCTCGATTGAAGTTAACAGACAGTAACTGTGTCTCCTCTCGAAGCGATCGGGCAACCTGATCATTATTCACAAGCGAAAGTGGTTGAGTGTTCACATATGATAATTCGGTCGTGCTTAATGTGAGGTCAATGGCGCAATGGTAAACACGGTTGCCTCAAGGAAGCGAGCGTAGCCGGGGTTCCAGTCCCGGCAGTGGCGAGGATATGCACTACTGACGAGCTTCAGTGAGAGCGAAACTCGAGTCTAGTGCTTCTTTTCGAAATGGGTCGATTGGAAAGTTTAAACATTTCGTGAATTTCGCTACCCTAACCAACAGAGCTAATTTGGTATAAGTCAAGGTTTATTGGCGGTATCTCCTGACGAATCGAACTAACCACCAGCTGCAGTTGGTTTCATCTTTATCTCTGTTAGTCTATTCTATAATGATACTTCACAATGACCGAGTGCTTAAGCTATTTTGATAGGTCTGGTCATAATGATGACGTAGTTCAGCAAACATCCTCCTCTATTTAACCGTACGTTTATCGTTGTAAAACAGGGTAATAACTAGATACGGAAGTTTTTAACAGTTCGATACGTAATTCATTAGGCGAACTGTGTAAATTGGTACAATGCGACAAGGTCACCCCTTGGAATGGTCTAGAGACCTTTTATCACACCAATGTCATCATTGCCCACGCTGTGTGCTCTAACAAAGTTAAAAACAAACCAGGCACATACATAGGATGAACTAATCGTTCGAGTGCTCACAAACCCCGACTCTTCCTCACTGAAATAAAGATACTGATTCTCGGTCAACGTGGGAAGCATCAACGTTTATTGTCTGTGCATTCCTTGCAATGACAGCTGAGGAATCAGCACAATCTCACAGAAAGTTTGCAGCGATTTTACCTCACTTAATTTTGATGAGTAAACAAATGTTCCCAGGTGTTCTCTCGATACTTCATTCACTGGTGACCAGAACAGCTGCAGTACCGTGCAAGAATTACGGCACGTGTTAGCCTGTGCCTTTGTAGGTCCGGCAACTGTGTACAGGCGGGCTAGCTTTGTTTACTCTTTGCATCTGGCTCGTCCGTGTCCTATCACTCCATAAGTGTAAACCAATCCGTGTATGTCAGCATACTCGTGTACACACTAACCTTTCGCCTTTTTAAACGCAGACGTCTTTGTGACATCTTAAACTGACATCAAAGTACAGGGGCTTGATATCGAGACATCGTAGACCAGAAAGTTCTAGTACTGTTGCATGAAAAATTCTTTTCGGGATGCTTATCTGCATGCAATCGTTGCATTGAAGAACAGAAAACTGAAAGCAATTTTGAAGAATGGAAATAGCACAGCTATCAACTATTTATGAGTACCCATAGGATGTTTTTGACGGAAAACAACTATTTGCATAAGTTCGATTTTGCGCATTCCTGATAATTTACACACAGATGCAGTCTACAGTCTCTGCCCTTGGGCTTACAAAAAAGTATGATTTGACTACATCTGCTGGCTACTTCCCACGGTTTTCGCCAAAATGAGAGAAAACTTCAGTATGTCGCTCTTGCGCGCACGCGATTCGCCGTGTAAATAGAGTGAACAATCAGCCATTTGACAACCGTAGGCGGATAAGTTTTATGAAATGAATTCCGTTTATGAATATTTCGTGATTGTGTCCGTGCAAACAGGGTTAATTAGGGTGTTTGAAAACCGGATTAATCCCATTGCCAAGATGTGAATTTTATCTCGACTAAACACAATCCACAGGTACTCTGTACAATTGTTACTCCTGTAAATGGATGGATTTTCAATCTACACCAAAGCAATTCAAAGCCAAATGACGGAAGTACACTTACTTCAAATCTGTGTCAGCCAGTTCACATCTGTGAGCTCGACACACATCCGTAGTCAGTTGTGAGATTTATTCATCATTGCATTTCCTCTGATTAGTTATGTTGTTCTTCTCTTCTGCTTGTCATCATTCTCACTAAAAACTGTACTGATTACCTGAAGCTAGTATCCCCTTTTGGCCTAACTTAGTTTCACTCCTTTGTCAGGACACATTACAGTATGACAATGGAAAAATACTGTCTGCCTAAAGTTGCCTATCTCCTAAGGTGTTTTATTAATACGATTCTTTCGTACGAATATGTAGCCAAAGTGTAATCTTGTCCGAAAGCCAATACGATCACCAAAAGCCAGCGCGATTAGAAATAGCCCTGTTTAACATGTAAAATGTTTTGGGTCCCATTGTCTCTGTCGATTGGTTCAGCATTAGGAAACAAAGTACCGACGTTATCACCTATATATATATATATATATATATATATATATATATTAGTGTATGTAGTTTTAGATTGTCAATAAATAGTCGAGGATTTGGTTAATTTCAGGTTGAACATCACTCAAAATTGATGGCATCTGTCACATTCAGATAGACTCCCTGGTCAGCCTCTTTCGAAAAGAATCGCTAGACTCGAGTTTCGCTTACAGTAGAGCTCGTCAGTAGTGCATATCCTTGTCAGGACCGGGACTAGGACTGCGGTCATGTCTTGATGGGGCAACTGTATTGACCACTGCACCACTAACCTCAAATTAGGCGCGGCCGAATTATCATATGTTAACGCTTAACCACGTCCACTTGTGAGTTAACAGATAGTAACTGTCTCCTATCGAGACGATCGGACAACCTGGTCACTACTCACATGCGGACGTGTTTGAGCGTTCACATATGATGATACAGTCGTGCCCATTTTAAGGTCAATGGTGCAATGGTCAGAACGGTTGCTCCGTGAAAGCGTGACCAAAGTTCCAATCCCAGCCGTGGCAACTGACGATCTCTACTGGGAGCGAAACTCGAGTCTACTGCTTCTTTTCGGAAGAGTTTGACCCGGAAATCTTTCCGAACGTGAGTGATGTTCAACTGGATACACGTAGTTTTGCATAACAGAGGGTTTTTGTTGCGATGATCAATATGGCTGACTGATAAAAATGCGCATAGGAGTTCATATTCTTTTCATGCCAAAAATAAATAATACTGTCTGTCTACTGAAGCGAAATTGTGGACTAGTACTCCTCTGCAAAAGTTTAAATATATGATCACATGATCTAGTTTGATGAAATAAATTTCAGACTACTGCTTGCATATCCTATGATTGTTCGTTTAAAATAAAATGGTAGACATGGCGTCACTTTTTATGATTAAAATCAGTTTGCTATTCTCCTCTCAAATCATGCAAGATGACTTACACATATTGTTCCTGAATTTCTTTCAGTAATTCGTTCGCATCTTCGTTCTCATAACAACCGGAACTATTCCGAGGACAAAAGGTGCAGTCCGCATGAGTAGCCACCAAAACGACACAAGCTGATTTCTTTGGTTTGCCACCAGAAACTTTCAAGAAATAAAAGATGAACAAGATGGAACATTATACTGTAGTTTGTAATGTATAACAGTAATAATTATTCATTGTCCTACGCATGGACTGATCAGACTGGATTCAAACTAAAGACAAGAAGCGCATGCACTTACATGGTATATGTCCTACCGGGTGTATGACCAAGCCAAGCTATTAGCTGACAAACGGCAACCATAATCTGAGTTGCAAGCCTATACTTATGTATCATCTGAAGATCTCCAGGTGATCCAGGAAACAGGTTATTCTGAATAGATCAAATAAGCAGTCGACCTGAGATTGTATAGACACTACTACGAATCTTCTAGATTGTGCTACCACCTAGTAATGTGGTAGGTTTGCTATTAACGAAAGGATCTGGACTCACAAAGCTTTAAAGCTTAGGTGAGACGGCGTGCAAGTGGTCGGTGTTTTTTGTCAGTGGTTCAAATAAAATCAATTAAGATTTTTCACAAATGAGTATCGTCCAAATACAGTTTTACTTTTTTCCCCAACACTATGAAAATAGTTGTTTAAGGTCCATCTTTAGAGTATGCATTTTTGCATTTGCCGTCAGTTTGTTGGGTTGGACAGAAGTAGCTTACCTTCGGTTATCACTATGGACTGACTAGGGTCACAAGATCTTTATACTGTAATAACGTAGTGCGTTAAGATTGGGATATGCATCCTATCAGTTTGGCTCTGGTTTTCATTCAAGAATTTACAAAAGTTGCTTGTCCAACTTCCATTCAGACATTGTCAGTATGATGAATCCATACCAATAAGAAAATTATCATCTAGGTTGGATTGATAGCAGTCCTGGCAGGTTAGCAGACAAAGCTGAGACTGATCAGTTCGTACATCTGATTCCACGTTTGAAAAACCAGAAAAAGGCACTCGGTAGTTTGATTTGAAGCCAAAAGCGGTCTTAGTTAGTCAACAACAATGAGACTGCGAACGGAGAACATCGATAAAATCTGTGAAAGAGAAATCGAATGCGTCATACGGATCGTACATCAAGCGTACTTCAACACGCAAAGACCAATGGCTGGTTAACTGTGACGATGGAATATCCAGCACGTCATTCTTTTGTCTAAAGTTTTCCGGTGACCATGCTGTCTGAAGACTAGACTTGGTTCTCCGAATATATACGTCGAATCTTACATGAATGCCGCTGCTTGTGACGATTTTGAGAATGTTTCAGACTTTGTTCTGGACTAGTCGCATTCAAACATTGAAGAAAAAGTACCACGGAAGTCATTCAAGTCATTTGATGTTGTTGATCCAGTGAGTTATCCCAGAACTATCCACCTAGGTTAAGTACAAAAAAACACTTTCTCAGCAACGGTTGAGGATGGTGGAGGATTCTATTTGTCAAGATAAGGCTCTCTCCAAAATGTCGATAATACAATAAAAACAGTCCAAGTCTACCAAGGCCATCCGACCAACAGGATGATGTGTTGTAGTCCTCTGTGACTCTTCTATGTGCCTTCTCAATGAGAGTAATATCCTTCAGTAGATAAAGACGGCAAGCTAGGATGTTTGGTTCCAGCGAGTTGAGCGTACTTAAACTACAGTCTAAAAGGAACGATCCAACTAGCTTGATAAGTACCCTACGCACCCAATTCACCTTCTTGGCTGGTGATGCTCAGTGAAGAGGTAGGCTGAAGCCATTAGAACAATTGTTCATAGGTACCGTTCACGAAAAGCAGTTCCCACTTTCGCTTTCAAGAAGGTACTCTGAGAAGCTTGAATGGCCAAGGTGATTTCATTTAAATCTGGTCGCGTTGAGTGGGAACCATCAGTTCGTAGTCCAGTGGGCTAAAACACTCAAATCACTCTGCAGTTGCCACCCATTTATCATAATACCTACTATGCGCCGAAGGTTTGTAACATCTTTAACAAACTGACAGCTTGTGTTGAGTTCACGAGAGTGTGTAACGAGAAACAATCGAGTTGCATAAAGCTGAACTAGTGAGGTCGTAGCTAGTATAAGCTATGTTGCAGTGGATTACAAGTTTCGAAACCGGCAGACTGTAAGTAAATCACCGGAAGTCATATTCATCCAGTTGTTAACAAATCACACAGAGCCAGTAACCTTAGCGTGTTACACGGAGGTTGTTGGCCTAACCTCAGCTAATGAGTTCAAACAAGGACAGAACTAGTTTACATGAAGTGCGTTGATCTGAGGGCAAGAATCGAAAATTTACTGCAACAATTAAGTATGTAGATTTGGAATGTTATTTCACTTTTCTTGCCTGAATTAGCATCACGCTGTTGAATGAGTGATTGAAACACCGGTTAGTATCTTGAAATCACAATCTATAATTCCGGTTTGTCATTTTTGTCCAATGATTTTTTGAGAGAACACAGAACTAACCATATCGCCGTTGCAAGACAGCGTTTATGCCAGCTGTAAACTTTAGCCGTCATTTTGTGTTTATTTGTACAGTAGTTTAAGGACATTCATTGTGACAGAGTAATGTTTCACGATTAATGAGGATGAGAAATTAACGCATTGACATGAGGATGATCTGTTTCCGTAGGGATTGAATATCACGCACAATTTTCTCAGCTGTCGCATTCCCATAGACTTTCCAGTAGGTCCCTCCCGAAAAGAAGCACTAGACTAGAATTTCGCTCTCATAATAATTTTCAGAGTGTACAGTTGGAAGTTTATTGTTTTCAACAGCGATCTGTCATCTCTGGGTGATAGTCATTTTCAAGATCACTTGATATACCAATAAAGATGTATCGTCCAGACATCCATCACGCAGTCGCAGATAAATTCTACTGAGTGACAAAGAAATATTATCGTTTATACTGCAGAATATTTCTAGGTCGTATATATCATATCTGTACCTGTATTGTCTCATAAATGTTCACAACATCTGGCAGATTTGAAGCATTATTGATCAAGTGTGTCTAACCTGCACTATTGTGGAGTGATTAGGATTTGTTCAAGTCAGCTAAAACCACCTGACTTACGAGAGTATTCGAGTTGGATTCATACTCTATTTCTATCCTTTACATATCACGTCCAAAACATTTGCAAGGAAATGAATATTTCAACTTCCCGAATCAGCGGAATTCAAATTTGGAAGTGTTTATCTTCAGAACAACAAACCAAACTAGCTCATTGAGGACTTACGCAGTGGTTCAAAAACTGGAATTCTTGCATACAGAAAATCAAGCCAGAACCGTACACTTGCTCTTCTCCAATCTGGTGTGTCCAACAGGCTAAATACGACCAGATGAATACAGTTCACATCACCGATAAAGTGGTCGTACAGAAAGAAATAGGGTTCGTATCCGGAAAAATCCCAGAGGCTATACGCACTTGTCTCTATGAACAGATAAAAGTTCAATAGGAATGAACTCAGCTTGATACAACGTTAATTTATTTTATGGTTGTTTAGGAATCAAATATGGTGAAAAACAAGTAATCGTCTCTTTAATATTACATGCGTTTTGTTTGTCATCTACACAAAAGCTTCAGAAGACAGGAGGGCAGCATTTATATTAAAAAAAACCATTATGAAAAATTTGAGCTTCGGCCTAAGGTTCTGAGTTGATTGGTCCTTCACTACGTCAGCGACTGACGACAGTAAGTCGATATTTTAACACCTCAAGACATGTCTTCTACCTGTTCTGATTGCTGTCTGTGACTGATGAAGCACGATACGAGTGTGTAGTAATCATTGCAACCTCATGAGTTTTTC
Organism: Paragonimus heterotremus; assembly: GCA_013368495.1. Taxonomy (NCBI): domain Eukaryota; kingdom Metazoa; phylum Platyhelminthes; class Trematoda; order Plagiorchiida; family Troglotrematidae; genus Paragonimus; species Paragonimus heterotremus. The sequence goes on from LUCH01000508.1 coordinate 121,725, forward strand.
TTATTGTAGTTGAGATCAATCTTGGATAGTCAATAAATTTCAGACAGCCCTGATGTTGTTGTCAACAGTCTCTCTTGAACTAAGAGCAGAAAGAGTCGATCAACTCTTTCGGTAGTGATGTTTCTTTGTCTGATATCGTTTATAAACTTCAGACTATCGATTGCAAGACTGCGTTATCTGTCGTTTTGGTGTGATTTAGAACATTGGTGCTCGCGCATAGTATGCTAGTAGTTTGTGAATTCCAGTTGCAATTGGACGAGATATGGTCATATGGTTGTCTGATGAAACAATCACGTTTAACTCAACTCACGTGTTCGCCCAAAAACTTCCGTTTGAATTGAGGCCATATCATGACTCACGATCACATTAGTAAGATGACAAAAGCCTACTGGTTATTGATGGAATAATGAGAATTGGCAATTAATAAACAACGATCAACCATACCACTGGAAGAACAATCAGACCAGATGTGGGCTTTTTATGTTATGATAGATGGAGAGGATTGTGGACACCGGGAGCGGTTGAGTACACACGTAAATGTGTTCACCGGTGGGTTACAGTCAAAAACATGACTAAATTAGGTTTTCAATGTGCATCTTCTGTCTGTCTTGTTTCTTTAACATTATCTGAGAATTGTGCCCAGAAGAGTCGAACTAATACCCAGCTGTAAGTAGGTTTGACTTTTCCTGAGTCATTCTCTCTACAAGTCTGTTCCAACAAATCTACGTAAACTGTGTTGAGTGTCTAGCGTGTGTATAACCTGCCACCATGCTAAGTTGCGTTAAGCCTTGTCCCTCATGCTTGTCGCAGATTAAACGGAACAGGTAAAACATTCACTTATCCAAACTGATAAATACTTCTTCCTACTGTCAACCATTTGATACCGATCGCTAACCTTACCACGGGAAATTCTCAAAATGGATTTATTCACGCTAGGTTATAAAAGTACCCTTCATTATTTTGTCCTACTCTTCTCTGAGCGTGCGCCAACTTAGATGTGACATAGGAAAATGGAAAGATTTTTTTTTCTGACTTCGCACTTTACGTTTTCATCTATCACTATGTATGATATAAACATCGCTTGACTTGCCAGACCAACAAACAGCAACATTCGGTATGACACGCTGATACATAGTAGCGGCTTGCAAAAACTCTGCCTGTGCATTGTAAACGTCTGTCAGAGTTGCCAACACTAACCAGGAATTGAACACGACACGCCTTAGTATAATTCAGCTTACAAGTAAATCTATATCTCACGGTGATAAACTGATTACGAATTCTGGTCCCTACTGCGGACACAGTTCTACAGACATCTCCATCTTTTATTCGAAGGCACATCCGCCAATGTAAGACACAAGCAGAATTGGTTTCCAGCTTGCCAATAAAATGATATCTATTTCATTAGACAGATTGAAACATCCGTTTGAGCAGCTGTTGAGAAGTCAAAAACTTAATTTATGCCTAACTGTATGCAGATGATTGATCCGTCTGATTAAGGGGAATGACCGTCGCATTATTTTCCCCACAACAATCGGAACCCATAAGCAATCCCACAAACCTGATCAATGGAATGTGGTGATGTGCTGTTGAGGACAAATTTGTTCAGGTTTGTCTTGTCCAACCCGTAGTTGAGGTTGGTGTTTGGGATTAAGTGAAGTAAGATAAAAATGACGCAATTAAACAAGAAAATTTATACGTATGTACCGGTTTGTCTCATCTAGTGCCGTTATTTGGGAGCCTGCATGACACAGGATGCACTTACCATAAATGAAACCTAGTTAAAAAAATGATCTGTTGTAAGAACGTCCAGTAATATCTCACGCAGACCGTACTCACAGGAACCGCGTCATTCAATGATAACCGGACGGCTATTGTTATAACTTTTGGAGTTCTCTTATTTAATGTTAATTATTGGATGTTTGATAAGGAAAGATTCGATTGGGTGAAAAGCATGGGGGCATCAAAGGAATCAGCTAAAGTACACACAGGTCGAGAAGTTAACAACGTGGGTCAATGAAAATACATCTGTCGGTAAAGACCTCACACGACTGTGAGTGAAAAAAGTATGGTTGAATCAGAAGTTAGGGAGACAGTTGCCAAAAACAGTCTAAGTCATCAAGTAACTAGTGAGAATGATGGACTAAAGGTCAGGTAAGCAAAGGGGTATTGAAGGCTACCGCTGGATTGTTATGGGAATTTCTGCCCATTCCGACTCAACGAACACGTTTTAACTGGAAGAGGGGGCGGGGGTTTCGGGATGAAAAAGTGGAGATCCCTTACACGAATCTTTTGACGATACCCTCTAGCTGTTAGTATGGACTCAAAAAGGATTAGATGTTAAGTCAGTGATTAATTTGTTTAAACGGTTCACTGTAGCTCACTGGTTGAAACATTTAAGTAATTAATCGACTGCTTCTGTTGTTTACAATCCCCAGAGAATCGGTTATTCGGTGTAACCATTCTTCCAGTTGATTATGGATTAGTTAGCATCAGTCGTATTAGCCCGTTAGTACTGCCACGAGCAGATCGATACACCATCTACAAATGATGGTTCATCTAATGCGAGAATGGATATACAACGGACTATTAACGATCCGGATACTACTTGTGTTCTAACGAAAAGGTGACCATCAAGTTATTCCTACCGGATATGAGAAAAACAGACTTGTCCAACTTACTCGTCCGTACGAGCAAAAGCTAAGTCCTGGGTTAGTCGCAATTACACTGAATGACAGGTGACTGGTTTGTCAACTGTGTTGGTATTCGGAGTGTACGGTCACCTCTGATTTGGATCTGTTGTATGGACATACCTGTATGTTCATATAAAAACTGTATACAACCCATGCTGTGTATGCAGACATGCCCTGACTAGCTTAGAAACTGAGTGCAGGTGAGTTCGCTTCATTCCTTACATACACTTGGCTTGTGCCGGTCGTGTACTTGTCCCTGTAATTTACATGGACGAAATAGCCCTTGTGTCTTTCGACCTGCCTACACGGACGTTAACCATACGATCTCACTTGTCCCTGCACTACACGTAATGGTTTCGATGGTGGACTTAGGATATATTGAGTGACATCGAGTCACTCGAAATTGATATGGAAACAAGTAACACTAACAACGTGTCATTTTAGATTTTTAAAAGGTGTAGAGCAACAGTCAGCAACCTACCACCCCTGATCCCAAAATAACGGTATCGACTTTAACAGCCGTTATATGTATGGTCAAAGCTTCTCAGAACTGAAACACACACAGCGACAGTTATGAAACCAGTTATGTCTACTTAAATGAGATTCTGCGTCTGGCCTGTAGTAAGTTATCGTCAAATGTTAACAGACATATGATAACAGGTTGCATATATCACACTAACGTTTTTTGATCATTACTTAAAAATTCGATAATGTTGGATCGACAAAAACAAACAATAAATTTAATTCGTCCTATTCCATTCCCACTAATTTTGTATATCTACTGTAGATTAACGTTTCCGAAAGAAAGTGCTGTTGCCCATGTGAGACAAGAAGGCAACAAATGGAAAGGAGACGGAAGGAAAAGCTTCATACTATTAAAACTAGGAATCTATATATTTTTTCCAGTTAATATTCTGTCTGAAGTTAACATGTTGATTTGGTTGCACCGTGCTCAAACATCAAACTGACAATCAGCCATGCATACAGTCTTGTATAGGGTTATATTTAATAACCTATGTAGCTATGACAGTTCTTATTTTAGAATTCACATAATGCACTGGACTTCAAAAGGTCGGCTACATTGTACTTATAAAACTATGAAGGCATTGCTGTTGTGCTTATGTGAGGAAAGTGGTGATAGGTTGGAAAAAAATTAGGAACCACTGCTATAAATTAATGCTGTGTGATATCCACTAACTAACCTGACCCCCAGGTCTCATCCACAGTAAGGCTTTCAAAGACTGTGTCTGTCCTGTTAATTCCAACTGATAGTCGCCCGCGATCAGAACCACTCATTCATGTTGAATTGTCCAACCTCCAAATTACAACCACAGTCTATAATGTACGTAAGCTTTTTCTGTGAAACCGCAATGACCATGAATGGCAAACGTTTTCTCCTAAGTTCAAAGATAAAGTGGTCATTAAATATTGAAGAAATGAAACTTAAAGTCGTACAATAAGAAGGTAACAGGTTTGCATATCCAATCAGCGGTACAGTGTGTAGAATGATCCTTTAGTATTGTGGGTGTACCTCACAAGTAGATGAAGCGGCGTACATGAGATTTTCATTGCTTGCAACCATACTATCGTCTGATCGCTATACGAAGTTTTATAACAACCGGAGTCCTCATATTTAAATCCGCAAGGAGGCAGGCTGTCTACGCGTATTTGAACATTGTTCATTTTTTCCAACCCAGCTTGAACTTCATATTGTGGTGGATTGTCAAGCCAGAGGTGTGAGTATGAAAACACTCGGCGGGATACCTGAACGTGGGGGACGGGGGATACGTCCAAAAATCCACTACGAGCGGATCGAGGACGGCGTGGGCAACCGAATGAGTCATCGCTTGACTGGATCGGACCAGAAGGCGACATGGCAGCAAAATAGGATGGACAACCAAATCGGTGGGGCGATTATTCCAACACTCAGAGGAATATCTCTACACGGTCGTGGAATGCAGTTAAAGCCCACAGTGGATAGATGGCGGACAACACGAGCTATCGCTGAACGAAATCGGACCAACGGACAAATAATGACGGGCGGAAAATCCTCCGATAGAAGACGTCGATCACACACATAAACCAGGCAGAATTGCACGCGACGTGTGAGCAGAAGCCGAAGGATGTTGTGGAATGGAACTCTGAGTCATAAACATGAGCGCGCACGTAACATGGTAACTAGTGTGTTGAACAATAAAGATTTTGCTTTATTGGACGCCTTTTCGCTACAATATATACATATGTGATGAAGATTCGGGAATTTAAGTTAAATCGTAATTGAACACCACGCACACCTGATCGCAGCCCTCACATTTGGATATGCCTTTCGGCTAGCCCACTTCAAAAGGAAGCACTAGGCTCAAGTTTTGCTCTTGTTAGAGCTCATCAATAGTGCATTTCCTTGTTCGGATCGGAGTTTGCATCCTGACCCTCGTGCTTGTGAAACTATCATGTTAACCACAACGCTATCAACCTCACACTAGGCATGATCGAATAATCAAATCCAAACGCTCAAGTAAAACTTTTTATGAATAATGTTCAGCTTTGTCAATCATTTTGAGAGAAAGGTGAACAGAATCACTCTGTGCATACGTGTATACATCTTTATGTATTCATGTATAAAAGTATGCATGTACAAACTGATGCAAATAAACATCTGTCAGCGGTAGTGAGCACTTAATAAAACGATATATAAATATGAATACCTTATACATAAAACTGGGATATACAATAGGTGGACAATATAACCAATCAACTAGAAGGTGCCAGTGATAAAACAGTCTATTTAAACAGAAAGATCATGAAAAGATTGTGTAATCCATAATGAGAGAGGGATTGTAGTTTAAAAACTAACTCAGACTGGTAATAAGTTTGTTGGTATGATAACTGACTGACACAAATGGACGATTCATTTACACTGAGAAACTGCGCTAAACTACAATAAATGCAAACCTTGTTTCGATGTGAAAGCTTTACTGTGGGTTACCCATACACAATCTCATAGCATAGTGAACTACCTTGTTTCTATCGTCAACTGAATGTACGCAACCCAAGATAACATCTGTAAACCGGAGGAGAAACGTTTACTTGAAACAGACCGTGCAAGGAGAACTACTGCAACAAGAATACGATATCTTGGAGGACGTCAGGACTGCCTGGAAATCAGGACAAGATGCTACCGAGTATAGTAGTTTACTGGGCTAGTTTCTAACATGTCCCTAGTAGACAGGAATAAGACAGTTAGGATAAGGAATAACAAAAAGAAAGCTTCGACCAGTAGCACCAAATACATTAGTTGACATTTAAAAAAAAACATTTTGAATTACTTCATATAGTTCGTCAAGTGAACTTAAACTTTGATATCTTTCCATCACTTCAGTAAAGTCACATCTTTCAAAAATATGCAGCAGCGAATTTCAGCCGTTATTCAACCAAAGAACATACTTCACATATGAAACGTATCATAGAAAATGTGGTACAGCGTTGATACATCCAAAGAATTCTCGAGGAGGATCAATCAGAACATTGAGCCATAGAGTGACGTAGGCATTTTGTGATTTCACTTAAATGTCAAACTACGTTCAACTTACGTCAAATACATTAATATTTGACCTTAAGCTATTTGCCTCCACACATCACCAGCATAAGAATTACAACCGAAACAAAACGTTGCGCACAATAAAATTAAATACATCAACAGTTCGATTGGAGTTTGCTACCATTGGAAAAACAAACTGATATCCACATTTTGTTAATTACAGAAAGTGGAGTGCACCTTTGCAATAATAGGGACCTCCATGACAAGTAGCAACTTACGGTTGCTTGTGACGCAAACACTCCGAAGCATTTCTTTATCGTTCACTCGGCGAAGTGCATTCAGAGAGTATTGCCCTATCGACGAAGCTAGCAGTCGGTATCGTGCTGACTACATAATTGACACGGCAGTCTAAACTGCAAGGCGTTTAAGCAACTTCAAAATATTCTCGGTCAATCGATAAAGTAAGTGTCTCCATACATGCACCTTAAAAGTGATGACATTGCCTGTTCCTTCAATAGACGGCCAAGTTGCGTACCGCAACTCACTTATTACTCAGCCGTACCAATTGTCATATACATCACAATTCGGATCCCAATATTCACGGACGGAGAAACATTTTCACTCCAAGCCAAATTAAACTATGCATACCGATTCATTTATGGACGGTCGACTATCTAGGCACGACGGAGAAACGGTTGCGTCATCGAATAACCGTCTCGTCGAGTGCACAATCGGTATGAATCGGACACCCAGCATCGTCAGCTGCGCAATCTATTCTGAACGTTGTCGAAGCTTCTCGAATTGTTTGCGGCACAAGCATAAGTCAGTTACTACTTTTCAGTGAAGCCACTGTTACCGCAAATGTGCACCCCACTCGTCGTAAGCAGATTAATTTGAAACATTACGTTCTCTTAATCCACTTAGTCAAGACAGAGAGAAGACATCGCTAGATGTTAATATTTCGATTTACTCTCATCAGTCGCCAATATAACATCAGCAAATTTTATACAAACTGCGTACAACAACACGCTAAGTCGACGTGAGCAAGCGAATAACAAGACGAAAAGATAACAGCGGAAGAATGATTGATGGTGTAGCCATGGGCAGCCCACTGGGTCCAATATTGACGGACGTACTTATGGGAATGTTTGAAAGGCAATTTCTAGACAGAATTTCGGGGGTCCTGCTTTGCAAACTTTACGTGGACGACATTTTAGCTTTTATTGATGAATATGCTTTCACTTCATTTTATAACTACTTGAACTCTCTCCACCCAAACCTCTCTGTATCTTATGAGGTAGAAGTGAATAATTGCTTGCCATTCTTAGACATTCTTATAACTAGACGTCAAGATGGTACATTGCAGCGATCTGTTTATCAAGAGCCAACTTGGAGTGGGCAATATTTGCAGTTCTCCAGCTTCGCACCTAATGTTTATAAACGAGGGCTAGTGAAAACG
>LUCH01000508.1:129511-202244 GCA_013368495.1 Paragonimus heterotremus
AAGATGAAAGAACCAAAAGTGATCAGATGCAGTGCGCAAAAAAACATATTTCTGCAAATTCATTTCAAAAGTGACCACTTGACTAACAACATTAGTCACGAATTGATGTCGGCGTCGCAACGCACCTACTCAGTGGCCCAACTACGTATCCTGCTAAGCACTAGGGGCTTGCCTCTCCGTAACGGTGATACACACTCAACCAATCGGTCTGTCTCCCACGTAATATACCAGTTCAATTGCAGTTGTAATGACGTCTACATAGGGAGAACAAATCGGGGTTTGCATCAACGTATGACGGAGCACATTCCTAAGGGGTTATCAACGGCAATTTCTAAAAACGACCTATTGACTGTAACAAGCTCGAAAACCCCGGCTTCATCGATCGCCAAACACATCTTAGTAACCGGTCACCTAGTTGACCCTGTTAAATCGTTCAAGATATTGTTACATAATCGCAACCCGAAAGTGTTGGCGATTAGTGAGGCCATGCTAATCAAACAACATCGGCCAGTTTTGTGTGCACAGAAGGCACTGACGCAATCAATCTCCTTGCCGTGGAATTGACCGAACTATTAGCCTGTGAAAGGTCAGAACTATGTGGTTGGTTCGTTCAATTGTTGTTGCTATACGCAGTTTGCTTAAAATTTGCTAGTTCTTTTCTAATTAGTCATCAGCCTAATGGCATGGGATTAAGTATGAAAACAGTAACCAGGGTGAGTAAGGGAATCGGGTAATAGAGACCAGGGACTGCTTGTATACTGGTCGTTAGACGATCATTTTTCCAGATTATCATTTTGATTGATTGTGGGACAGAGGGGATCGAGGGTCTGCAGTAATGTTTGAAGTCAGATATCTGGATGGTGCAGTCGTATTCTAATGGTGAACTTCTGAAATCTCGATTTCCTTGAGCCCGATAAATGATCTGAAAAATATCGTTTTTACTGGCAGATTTCTAAGGGTCTGTCAAATGAGCAACAGTCGTACATGGAATCGTCTTAATTACAATGATGTTCAACCATATAGGGTGATTTTCACGAAACCTACCATATATTCGTTTTGTCCTAAGACCAGTGTGGAGTTCGGCACGAATAAACAAAAATATATATACACAATAAGCGGATATAGAACATGTAAGTTTGCCATTGTATTGTAATATGATAACAAGAGCCCAACATAGACTCATATACAATTGAGTTGCAAGGCAAGCTATCTCGACTGACTGTTCGAATTTTCTCGTAATAACTTCGGGTACACGGTTGCCCTCGAAATTAAGATTATCAGGTGCACACTTCTTATTCACAGTGGGTGACAAGTTTCAACCGGACCGCCTACGTCGCCTTCTGAATAGACCGCGCTGGGTAGCCATTGTGCATAAATGCTCCTTGTAAGAAACTTAACTCCGCTTGCAGTGTTAGTGGTACTGATCTTTAACGTCCTTCTCGCAAGACATCTTATGAGATGTCGCTTCTAATTTAAGGAATCTGTCGAAGTGAATGTACTGACTCCACCTCCCATACCTGTTTCTTTCAGAATTTCGGTTGGACTAAACACCCTGTTCCTTGTGTTTTACGAAGATGCAGAAAATTTTTCTAGGCGTCTTTGTTTGGTTTTCTGGTGAAGCTACTACTGTTATAGATGAGTATAAGGTGACATAACATTGGTCATCATGGAAACTTCATTGATGACGGTCGTTATCCCCTTGACCGACTCTAATCATTATTTGGTAGAAGCCCAGAGACTTGGATCATTTCAAGCTTAACAATACTCACACTTGATCGCAGTCAAAGGACCAATGTGAACCAAGTGTAGATGGCATTCAATTTGAAATGTCCTGAATCCTCGAACTTCTATTAATCATCTGAAATACTGAGTTCCCTTTATCCAGTTCATCAAGAAGACAAGAAGATATATACTGCGAGATGTAAGTATTCCGTTTATTCTCATCAGTCGATTGCATAAAACATTCAGATATGTAGGTTTGACGCATGGCGAGAGATTAATGAAACAAACGAACATCACATTGGTACAGTCAGATTTGGATAAGCGCTTTCACTGCCACGGCAACGAAAGTGCTTGCGTCAGCATCTACTAATCAGTTAAACTCTAACTTGACCGAAAAGTCCTGATCATTGGGTTATCGATAACATTGAACAAAATGATTCTGTTTGTTTTCCTTTCGAAATGATCAACCAAGCTAGACTGTACACACACAAACTTGTGCCTGCGAGTTTGGATATGATCATTCGGTTGTCTTTTGTGAAGTTATTAGCATCATGACTAATGTCACAAGCACGAAGACCGGACTGTAAATTCCGGCCCGGAGGTGGCTATGTGTTACTGGTGAGTTCTAATAAGGACGAAGCTCACGCCTAACGCTCCATTTCGATGTGGGCTAGCCGAAAAGCTTGTCTGAATACGAAATCTGCTACCAGGTATGAGTTGTATTCAGTCTGAAGTAATCAGACCGTTCTCTTAGTAAGAAAGATGTTTTTTCAGATCGTCTGCCGAGTGACAAGAAATCTAACCATAATGGTGAGATTCCGGAAGTTGGTCGTTGTCGAGACCATTAGTACGATCCTTATATTCGCCTTCAAACGTTCGTGCGGACAGTTGATCTTCTTTGTCCCAAAACCAACCAAAATAATAATCCGGAATAATGTTTTTGTAACTGTTAGGTAATACAGAATACGAACTTGTGGCTTTTACTTTTCTCCTTAGTTCTTTTTCGAGTATGCGTGATTTCATGAATATCGACAATAAAATGCCTTACCAATTTAGGAAACCGATGAAATCAATATTAATTTCATTCACCAGTTAAACCTATGTTATAGATGATCGATGAATACTTGGAATTCGTTTATTTGAAATTCTAGTTATATGGGAGTCATCAGAAACATGCTACTGCCAGGAACATGTAACTAAATGCTTTGTATGTGGATCTGTAGTTTAAAGTATAAAACTACATTGAGAGAAATCCAAACGAGATGTTTGAGCGACATCAAAAGTATTTTTGAATGTAAATTTGTGCATGCTGTAAAAAGACTAAATCAAACGCCTTGGAAAGTTCTAATATTTGAACATAAGGTTTTGAGATTCTGCGGGATTAGAAACATTGGAATGGACAGTATGCTTCTGTTAGGTGTATGCTCTACCTGGAGAGCTATCAAGCAAAGTCTGAAGTCCACAATGTACACATTCTAATCCATTCACCCACTGATTTTTCAGGGTTACATAGAATCTATTAAATAGACTGGGTTATACGTTACTCTTGAATGATTAGTCAGACAGCAAACGTTTAAATCCATCTCATCTCATTTAACTGATGACTCCCAGTGAAAACAGTATGGGGAAATTCATCATATCGTGACAAACGCCTTAAAAAGGGATCAAGAATATGAACTTGTTTGATCACAAACCCGTGAAGTAACACACGAGCAACCTATCCATTTAGGAGGCATGTACGCACGCATCCATAGGCCAGTTGAATAGGCGATATGCAGACGTGTAAAAATTAACAGACCGGAACCATAAAAATAACTCTTCGACCATAATGACGACATTATGAACGTGGACAGACCATGTGACAGTGTTAATTAGACTATCTTCTCGATGCCTGACAGAAGGTAGTCTAAATCAGATATCGTTAGCTACCTGAGAGTGCGAAAAACCAATAGCCTTTATGTTAATCGGGTCGCTTAAGCGAATGTAAGATAAGTTCAGAAACCGACTGAGAGACTAGGGTCAAACAGAAGGTTAAGACAAACTGTCCAGTTAAGCGGGAGTGGAAAATAGAACACATTGATAACTAACGACACACCATTTGCATATTTCAAGCAAAATGTCTCACCAAGAATTTACATAAATGACAAACTTTGAAAAACAACTGGGTGAGGAACGCATCTTGATGAACACCAGAGAAAATAGTGAGCAGTAATTAGATACAGCCATTAAATTGGGTAGTACCGCAGCAGATGGTGTAATGAGCAAGTCAGACATCAACATTTCGAAGCTCGACAAGAATTCGGGAGTGAACGTTTTTAGTTAACTGTGTCAAATGCGCAGATCTGATCTTAGAGATATACGCAGACGACTCCGGATTTTTCAGCAATTGATGGTAGAATAAATCCGAACAGACCTTAGTTGGGAAGTGCAGACTACGAAAAACAAATCAGTCGTAGTCCGCGTTGTACAAAAGGACATCTAATCACATGAAGTTCCGCTCCCCGGACGTCCGGAGAATTGAGGAAATTTCTCGGTTTCGTTCTCCGGCAACCACCACTTTTGTGGTGCACAAAAAACCGAGGGAACATTTGAGCTAGTATGCATTAGGCAAGCTAAGCGGATTACCAAATCACGATTGGTAGTAAAACCTTTTGTATCTTTTCGATTTAACACACTTCAACCGAATGTATCCTTCACTAACAGACGTTACTTCAGTAGTTACCTGTGTCTCATTGAATAATGAGTACAAAGCGGGAGATGAGATAGGGTTATATTTTGTTCTGTTGAAGTTACAGCTCAGTACTTCTTCATCACTAACACTCTGGTCACTATAGGAGGTTAATCTACTGCACCTTCTAATGAATTATGGTTCTCAGAGCAGCCTTTTCAACCCAGTGATGTGTAGACTTATACCGTAACTCACACTAGTCAACTGGCTCGGACGTGCCTTAATAAGATCACGACGGTTATTCGAGACTCGCAACCCTGTGGTATTTGCCGTGAATGAGCACCCACACATCCAGAATGGACGAAACAAAATTACTGTAGTACATTTCTCGGTACTCATCTATTGTGTGACCTTCGTTCAATGCAGTGGACTCACCCATTCAACGGTTCAGCCAGGTGCCATTCTTTAGAACTCTGTGAGTTCTCCGAAGAATACGTGAAAAGTATTAATCACTAATTACGCGGAAAGCAAATTGATGAACCATGGCCTTTGTTTGTGTTTAGAGGCTAAAGCGTGATCGGTTCAACGATAACATAAGCATCCCCCAGATGTAAGATTCTGGTGAATCAGTCCATCCATGAGGTTCAATGTGATTACCTAGAATGGGTGAAGTTGTCTCTATGGGTCTAACCTTCAGTTACTTGAGCTACATGTGTTTACTTTAAAAACGTCATTTTCTACCAATATGAGCCGGTTAACTCTAAATGTTAACAAGCTGACTGGCCGATACGGCTTTGTAATGGAGATTGGGTCGTTCTACAACCAAAACCGCCGTTTCCGAGGTGATTTTACAACTGAGGCATTATTCAAATTTGTCCATAAATGTACATCACCAAGGGTACCCTGTCCAGTCAGACGGATTGGAAACAAGTACAATGGGCTTTTGTGAAAATTGAATAATCGAAGGACTGATAATAGGCCTTCAGTGTAAACTGGTGAATTGATAGCGATGTGCAGTGTGCACGTGTGTTATGTGAATTTTAAGCACCAGGAAATCACTCTGTCAATCATTGCGTCTAAGAATGCATGCCGAAAGAAGTACAGAAACTCTCATCTTTGACAATATGTCGTTCAGACATGTACAGGCCTACATGTAACGACCAAACGAACCCACTGTGTATGTTTTGATTCGCAAGTAGTTTGACAAGGATGTATAGGTCTCCGAGGGTTGGTTGAACACTGGAATATACATACCAGAATGTGTCCGCATAAGTATGACAACAATCTACTGAACCTTGGAACGACTCAAATGATCGGGCTGTATTCATCGTTCAGAGAAAAAGGTTGTTCGATAAAACACGGTCGTCAGTGTTAAAATTGAATTTTCCCAGGTCACGCGCGTGCTCGCATTGATAGATCGAACTTCCAGGTCACAACAACAAGGGTGTTTCCACTTGGACATCGAGTGCACTTCTTCATGGTTTGTGTGTGGTTGGCGCTTTCTGCCGTGGATATTTTGTCTGCTACTTCTCGTTCGTTCGTCGGATTTCATTGAGTAATGGTTCATCCGGTCGCCCGTATTGTCCGCAATCCATTCGCTTTCTGCTTTGGACATATCTCACTATTGAGTCGAGATATTCCACCGAGGATTGAATTAGTCACGTCCCCGATTTGGTCATCCATCGCAGTCGGAATGGAGGCCAAATGCAAATGTAGTTGTTTTATCTCCCTCCATAGAATGACACTAAGTTAAACCTAGGTTTTAAAAGATCAAAACCTTTTGGAAGTGCGCTGAACGGTTCGATGGTCATATCGCCGAAAAAAGGTTATTGCGGACGAAAAGTTTTGGTCAAACTTCGAAAGCATTCGGGCGAGGCTATGACAAAACATGATAACCAGCAAATGTTACTTAAGCAACTTTTTATGCAGTATTTATTGAAGTCTATGAATCCGTTCTAGTATTATGGTTCACAGAGTCTTAGTCTATTTGATTGGATCGAAAGCTGTCTTGTCAACAGTTAAAAAGCGTTCGCAACTCATAACGACCTCCCGCAATCTTAATCCTCTTCAGAAGTAAGTAATAGATTCTAGCTTTATTGTTGCTAGATTTTGTGAATAATGCACCTTCTTGTCAAGGACCTTTAATTTGACATATCTGTTCGAAAGCTGGTGGTTGGAAAACCTAATGTGATGCAAAAGCTGTGACCAATTGTAAACGAGGTACAACCTATGTTAGCCGAACTGTCCTACTACCTCTTGGTAATTGTTTCATTCATTTGTCAGAAGACTGGTTGAGCTGATTCAACTAATCTAATTTTACCTCCATCTGGAAAGCCTTACTCAGTTGCACTTGTTTATCTACGGTTGATTTGTATTCAGAATTCATTTGGGATACAGTGTTAGAATTTCTAATCATACTGTTATCAGTTCGGGTTCTCAAGTGCTAACTTGACGCGCACTTTTAGAAAACCTAACCTTATCCTCATAGGGTGCAACTAACAGTATGGAACTAAGTTCTATTTCATACAGGTGCCATAAATCCGTTGTTTATTTTACCACATACAATGTTTCCTATATAGTGGGTAGGAAACAGTAGGAATTACGTTGTGTTACCCATTTATGCCTTGGGTTTCCTCTTGCGTTTTGTTCGCAATCGCATTCTTACAACTGTTGGTTTTCCGAATCAAAATTTTGCCCATTGTTACGCTTTACATCCACCATTCTTCGTGAATTATCCAACCAACAATCAAATGTCACTGTCAGTTGACAATATCATTTTTCTACAGTTAACAATAATAGGCTAAATTAACATTGCGTCAAATGTTTGTTTAATTTGACTCTTTTGTTAAAAATGAATTTTGTATAGGAAGTGTGATTATCAATATTATTGCCACACTTTTGTAAAAGCGTCATTTTATAATTATTTTACTGTGTTTGTTGATAAGCTGTAGAGTGTTTCCTGAATTTTCGATCGGAATGACTTTCACCACAACTCACACAGATCATCAACCACAAGCGTGCTCTGAATTAAAGCATTCAAATCGCATCCACCTCTCAACAAACTTTTTCAAATAGTTTCTTTAGAGCTACCTTAAGAAAACCGAAGATAAGTTAATAGTTTCGACTTATCGGTAACCTTGTAAATTTAAACTCTGTAGTCCGACATATATGAAATCAATAAAACTTGGCTGGAGCTTGCCACCTTCCTATTGGTTAACAATAAATTAAAGCAGTTAATCGTTTCCAGATTCTAGTTAATGTCTAATTCAAATTTGATTGTGTTTTCCCTTTTTTTTCTTTTCAAAAACAAGCGATATGTCTTCGAGAGCCAACCTATTACAAACTGACAGCAAGTAACAAACGAGTTCAGTAAAATGAAATAAAAGAAACTGGTAGATCTCATTTCATCGACCTTGGCTGTATGTTAAAGGTTGCGAACACACAAACGCTGTGGACTACTTGACGATTCGACCGAAATCCAAGTCTGAGTTTCTCATCGCTAAGACAAACAGGTAGGTTGTGTTTACGTAAGCATTACTGGCAGTAGCTTGATAACGGCTACGAACTAAAAGTGACCAAATGGTCACTGGCTACATTCTGCCCTAGAGTGCATATGGGGACTATTCTTGTAAGAGTTTACTCCCATGGATTTACTACTGTTCACCAATGAGTGGAGTAGTAACGGACCGTCGATCGCATGATATACAACAACCTCACTTGCACGAACGCGTTCATGAGTGCATTCTATTATCTTAAAACGAAACCACTGTTTGTTTTAATTGCAAATAGGACGTAAGCAGTTCTGCACTGCGCTGATCCTGACCTTTAAGATGCACTAGGGGATCGTATCATTAACCGGAAACGTCTAAGCATGTTACACCAGACAACCCCAAAACCAAAGCAGAGTTTCAATGATAGGTACTTCAGAAAAGTTGGTATATTCAGAGTTGTTATACAGCTTTATGCGTTGCTTGTTTATAACAGTGGTAGATCGTCGTGTTGTAGCGAAAAGTCGTCCAATAGAACACGATCGCCTATGTGCAAACGGCAGGTTCCCACGCCATGCACGTGCTCGCATTAATGAATTGGAATTCCAGGCCACAGCAACACGATAGTTTCCATTTGCACAACGTTTGTATGTTGTGGTGTGTATGTGTGTGGCTGACGCTTTGTGTTGTGGGATTTTGCCTGTCATTTCTTGTCCGTTCCTCTGATTGGAGATATTCCACCGAGTGTTGAACTAATCAAGCTTCTGATCTGGTCATCCACCACAATACTTACCACCGACCATCCCATTTATATTGTACGGTTAATCCGTTTGCTCTAGGCGAGACTATGATGCATGTGCAGTTGCACAAACAGACGAGACACAACAGAGTTACATTCTAATAGGATAATTCTAGTGTATTCACAAATGTGTATATTCGATGTGACCTATCACCTGAGACCTATAAATAAATGATTACCGTACACGTCTCACAACGGTGAACACAGAAGTTAAGACATTAATTCGGAAGACACCGTACACTTTCCAGTCATACCTGACACAAACAAACCGAACTTCTAGGAAACGTGTACGAGATAAAAACACCAAGTTTTGTGCGAGTGTACTTACCACAAAATTGCTTTATTCAACTAAACGGTTTTTTTTAGAATACTTAATCCAATATTTTCGGACTGCAGCAAAATGATAAATTGAAACATCACGACCGAAAATTCCACGCTTCATCGGTAAACAGACTTACGGTGAACATTAATACCGCGTGTATAATTTTCATGTTGTGCTTCTAGAGTCCATTCGTGAGGCAGAATGAGACGACGGCGATGCGGGCACCCTAAACATGAGTTCAAGATAAATAACACTTAAGAAACTGTTATTCGTGCACTCAGACTCACTGTAAAAAATTTGCTTTTCAGTAAGAATTGTGCCAGGTCATGTAATATATTCCGTACTGATAGAATAATACAATTATGACGATGATAGAAACAACATAAATGATGTTATGCGTGTGAAGTACAGATATCACCAGTAAAAATCGAAGAACGACTCTTACATTGGAAGTAACCTTCCAGATAGGGCCAACTTGAAGAATGAATGCGGTCGGTCGGTCCCGAAATGCTCGCCACTGAATCGTCCTTCACGAGAACTTCACCACAACGTGAATGCATTTCTCCCGAAACCACCCATAATCGACGCAAAATTGATGGTTAAATGTTAGTTGTATCAGTAATGCAACTGAGTGTGCTCACCTAGTCACGTGAAAACGATATACGTCGCTCCAGCATCTGAAAGCATGTGGCTGTTTTCAGCTTGTAAGCTGAGCCTAGTTTCTCAAACTGGCACAACAACAGCAACATGAACCAGTATACATTAAGTATGTGGTGTATGCTGCGTTCTACTGATCGGAAAAAACAACCAAGATATGTTGTTACCACCAAACCGGGTCCGAAGGGTTGTGCTAGAAGAGAGAAACACTGAATGGCCGCGTGTAAATCAGACATCAAAATGCATGCACAGGTGACCGCACTGTCCAAAGTTTGGACTATCCGAAAACTGCTGAAACTCTGAACGGAGCTGGAAATGGTCAGAACAAGGCTGGAACGATTTCCCAAATGAAGACATCACGTCCACAAGAGGCTTGATGTTGCTATACGGACGGTTGGTGTCCAATTAGAAGATAACTATTTAATGACAAGACATTTTTTCACTAGCCCCGTGTGTACTCATTCTAAGGGGAGAACACAAGGCTTGTTAGTTGGTGATGTAGCGATCACTAAAATAACGGGCTGTTCAAAACGCTGGTCAACATTAGACAAAACCAACCGCAAGCTCCTTCTGTATAACGACCATCCTTTGATATTGACCAAATAAGTGAATCAGATGAAGTGCGAAAGGGCAACCACTAATAGACTGCGGTACTTCTCGGTTTCAGTCTAGATTGGTTGGGGTAATCTCAGCAAGAAGGGTTCATCTGACGGACGGGTACACAGACGGACCGAAGTGTGAGACTCCTTAGCCGTTGAAGTAAAGGTCGAAATAGTCATCACAGTCGACCGTTTCTAGTCAGTTTCGTATTGCGGATATCACACAGTAGCGGACAATTTAGTCAGATAGATCATAATAGAGATGCATGCAAAACGCCTGTGTGCGCTTACTACCATTCCAGATTGCACCGAATAACTATGACAAAACTTTTAATCTGTGGTTGAACAGTTTTCAGTACAGTTGACGACTGCTTGGTCAACGGGTTTCACGTGTATACGCTGTAACGAACCCAATGCAGACGTTCCTTTAGTATACAGCATCATAAACCCATGCCCTCTTCCTCCATATATTCAAACAATCGGTGGCTGTTTTGAAAAGGTTTGATGCAAATGCAGTACTCTTGATATGGCAATAAATCACTAAAATGAATACCGTTCACACGAGTAATTATTTATTGCGATTTATTTGTCCCCTTGATCAAATATCTTTTTATGTACGACCTAGACAACAGGTTGGGGGGTCCCAACCCAGGGTCAACAAGTCTCGAAATCCCACTTCAAAAAGAAAACGCAGGTTGATAGCATAAGTAGACCATTCTTCAAATTAGCCTCCAACGTTTAACTGGACGTGTAATAACGATGTGAGGATATAAGAGGACGTAGATTGGAACCGGATCGTCCATACAAATGCCATCAGGACGGGCATCCAGAAGTTCATTGGGCAAAAGTTTTGCTGTAGTAAATTCACGCGCGTGGTTAGAATAAAGGATGTCTGGACAATTCTAGACAATAGTGACATAATCATATGATACTGCAATGAATGGATCATGGATGTGCTGATAAATAATTGACCTGGTCAGAGCGAACGGTAAAAGAAGAGACAAATACGTTGGATGCAAGGAATTGAGCCAGTTAAATGTTTTCGTTCCTATCAGCTGACAACCTCGCCTTCTGGTGGACCACTAATTCTCCTTTACAAAAACAAGGATCATAATGATTTGCTCCTGTTTCTTTTCTTCAGCCTTGCTGGTGCTAAAGCCTGTGTTTGATTCTCAGACCAAATTTATCTTTTTTGTTCAATTCCTAATCTAATATACAGTGTAATAATACGTACTGAAATTTAGGTATGCAATACCTTTCACTCTCTTTCTTTACACTTCACAATCTATCACTTTAGTCGCTCCACCTTTTGTCTCCGAGATATGTGTTTCACTGTCATACTAGTCTACCATCTGGCTGGACCATAACGGCACCACCCACATGCCATCCGCTCTTAATCCTTCGGGTGTACATTGAATACAAAGTGCATGAGTGGAACCACAACGGGTGCAGTTTTAGCCACTGATGACCACAATGATGTGCAGATGTACTGTGGCGCTGATCACTTGGACAGGCTAATATGGAAACGCATTTCGTTAGGCGTATATAAGGCAAACATCCTAGGCGTCTGGGCACCTACTTTTCAAGTTCAAATCCGACTTAATACTAGCCATCCCAACTGCTCACCTGTGTATATTATATCTCTCCTGTTTATAACAGTTATCTTGACCTTTACTCAGATGTCTTATGTTATCTTGTCAGTTTGATAGTTTTGCATACAACTCGCTGTCTAGTATCACACTGCTTCAGTGTTACTTGAATCACATGCAAGGACCCCAGCTTAATACCGTTGTTTAAAACTTATTGATTGTCCAGCAAACTCCGATACGTGTGTAATCTTCAGTTCATTACCTGGAAACGATCTGTCGATCAAAACTAGTGAGGTTGTTAACCTATTCACCTTGTTAATTTGTTCACTGGCACCACGGCATTGTGATCCAATCATTCTTTTGACATTTGTTCGTTTATTACTACATCTTGTTGTTGGTCTTCTTAGAAGATCGTACAGTCTGTCCGTTTGTCCTCCACACACGAAACTATCCCACAAACTAACGCAACGTGAATAGCAATTCTTCTTTCCAAGTGACTCGACATTATATAACGTCAAGCCAAATACTACCTCCGACCCCTTACTTTCCGGGTCCTCTGTGTCAGAAGTGCGTCAGGATAGAGACCCCATGCTACACAGGCTTAATCACAGTGCATATAAAGCAAATAAAATGTGAGTAATCCAACTCACCACCTGACCAGAATTAAAAAGATTCCATTTTACTGTCTTCAACGGATGTCGATTCCCACTGTTATTAGTCGTTTCTAAACAAACACTTGTCAAAAGAAGTTCGAGGTTTTCCAGCTTCTTTAAATGTATCCATCACGAACAAAAATTTTCTAGTTGACAAGATTATCCAACTCTGACCGTCTCGTGCAAGTGATAACCTAGGGGTTTGTCAAAACTACGTGAGTTTGGTCATCACATGGTTGTTGCACAAGGTTACCAGTGTACTGGAAATCAGGTTTGTTCCTTTTTCTACTAGTTTGGCGTAGTAGCCACGATTGTGTGCTATTTCGATCCTGCAGACTATCCTGATTAAGAATTCAGTTCTTTGCAGATTCAGCCATAGCAGACTGGCCAAAAGGGAACAACCAGAGGAAAAGCAGATGCGCTACCCTTGCGGATGAAGCCAGTTTGTTGTGTTCCGGTTCTGTTTGATTTTTGTTCTTGCTTGCTCTGGTCTTGTATGGTTGTGACTTGTTTGTCTCTAACATAGTATATCATGTTGTATGTTCTACGTACCTCTTATGTGAGCATGTTGGCTTTATAGTTATCTGGCTTTCGAACCTGTGCGTAGCTGTTGTAATTGGGTTGGTGGTGGTGGTCGATATTGGTTCGTTCTTGTGTGTACGTGTATGTCCCCCACTGCCTTGCGGTACAGCCTTTTCAGCTAGTGGCTTTGGTTGAGAGCACTAATTTCTCTCCTGTCTAGGTCTGGGCGTCCTGACAGAATTCAAAGCTCACGTAATCTACGCAAGTGCAATATAAACCCAGTACCATACTGCATCGACCTTCGCGCAGGACAAACCGGGTCGCATTAACTGCAGTTTGCTGCAAGGTGGATAGGTGAAAATATGATACTGCCAAATAATCTCCCTACCCTAATGACATCGCAGGCAAGAATCCTGGAACAGACGATGCTCACGCAAGTCTCGGTAACACGAACACCAGCCTGAGACAAGCCCATGAGCGCAAGACGCTCTCGGTTGAGACACAGAATGTGCGAATGCTGCTGGATCGACTTAGTACCACGGGAGGGCCAGAACATCGAATCGCAGTGATCATTATGAAACTGTGCCGCCATGGCATCGACGTAACAGTCTTGAATGAAAAAAGGCTTGCAGACCAAAGCGAGGTCCGAGAAGCATGTGTTGGGTACGCCTTCCACTGGATAGGTTACCCGACAGACGGTGCTCGGGAACATGATATCTGGTTCGCAGTCGCTGACCGCATCAATACTTTGATGATAGGCGAACACTACGGCATCAGCCCTCGAGTCCTCTCCATGTGCCTGCGACTTGCTCGAGGTGAATGTGTTATATTTGTTGGTGTTAAAAGTACAACCATGTGTCACGCTGCTGATGCGAAGGACTGGTTCTATCTCCAGCTGTTCGCCATAACCCGCTGCCATTGATTGGGTGACCGTGAACAGTCTACCAACACAGGTCGTCAAATCTTTACTTGACAGGGTTGCAGAGAACGATTAGACAACTACGCAATGGAAACGCTGTAGACGACGATGGATTGTTTGTTCAAATATTGAAGAATGGCGTTGTGGTATGCTTTGCTCCAGCTAGTTAGTTCCGTCGGGGAACACAAGGTGATGTCGCAAGAATTCAAGGATGCTTCAATAATAATTCCGTTTAACCGTAAGGGTGACCAGCAGTGCCCCTATAATTATCGGGGCATCACTCTGCCGAACTGTGTAGGAAAGTTGCTTGCAAGAATCTTGCTGAACTGACTTAGTACAGACGTTTTGGAAGCCAATGTTCCTGAGCAGCAGTGTGGATTCCGGTAGAGTCGCAGTGCGATCGACTTGGTGTTTGCAGCTCAACTGCTTCAGCAGACGTACCGGAACACAACCAGCCTATGTATGCCCTTTTCGTGGACTCCACTAAGACATTTGATTCTTTAAGTCTTGAGACGTTGTGCACAGTTCTTGGTAAATGTGAATGTTCAGATTAGTTCGTCAATTTGATTAGAATGTTGCATGTGCGTATGGAGGCGAAAATAAAATCGTGTAGATCGAACTGGCATGAAGCAAACTTGTGTTCTAGCCGCAACCTCATATTGCTTATATTTGACTGTCATGCTGACAGTTGTTTTCCGGAACTCGGCAGAGGAAGGCGTTAAGGTTGAGTACTGGACGGATAGACGTTTACTGAACATTCATAGTTTCGGCACTCCAATGAGGTTGCATACCTGAACGATGCGCATGCTTCTGCTCGCGAATGACAGCGCACTGCTGGCACACAGTGAAGAACTGCAAGGTCTGGCGGCGGCCTTCTCGTCCACGGCATCCAAATTTGGATCGGACATCAACAGAGGTAAGAGGTCTTCCGTCTTTCAGCCCTCTCCAAGCGGAAATGCTGATCGTGCACGTGCGCCTGAAATTCGCACCAGTGGAGACGTTGTTGACTCTGTGCAGATTTCTGCTGCTTGGTTAGCAACGTGTTCACAGATTTGTCCGCGGATCGCGAGTTGCCTTGTAACTCGCTAATGATGCATTCGGGCGTCTTAAAAGAAGTGTCCAGAAGAACCAAAACCAGAAAATGACCATCAAGCTCTGTGCCTACCGCCCAACAGTGCAGTCCACGCTGCTGTACGACAGTAACATTTGAAGACTGTACCAGCGGAACGTGCGCTATTTGAACCGCTTCCTTATGCAATGTCTGAGGCGCGCCTTATGTATTCATTGATCGAACTTAGTTCCGAAAGCCGAGATACTGCCGCGAGCGGACATGGACGGGATGAAAGCCATGCTGACTTTTAGTCAGTTTCGTTGGCTGAGTGATGTCCGACGAATGGGTGATGACCCTATTCCAAAGTAACTACTGTATGAATAACTGCAATCAGGTAAGCGAAATCCTAGTGCTCAAAAACGGAGATACCAAGATGTTGTGCAGGTAAGTCTTTCATGTTGTAACAATGAGTGTAGATTTTGGGAATACTTGGCGTTGAACTGGAAGATCCGGAGAAATATGATTCAGACGGGCGTCCGCAAGTTCAGTGAGCAATTATTGCGCAGCCAAGAACGGAAGCGCGCTGCACGCAAGGGAACCATCAGTGACATAGATCGTGTTGACATGACTCTGTGGTGTTGCGGTGCGTGCAGTCGCAAATGCGTTGTTGTTTGGTAAATCAACCACTCTCCTTTTCAGAAACCTGGATGTCTATGGCCGTCTACCTTTCCGTTCCTTCAGACTTGTTAGTGTAATGTGTGCTTAATATTTTGTCTGCTTTCTTCCAGTTCAGCCCTGAACTTTATGTTTTTCACCTACCCTATCTAGAGTGCACCAACATGAACTCCTATAATTGACTACTTGCTGCACTACATTTTCAATATTTATCTTCCCAGTTTAGATTCTACTACGGGAATCTGTCTGTTTATTTTCAGTTTCATGCTAGCTAGTCAATCAGCTAATCAACATTGACCGATCGAACACAAAGGTGTATGTGTGTGAGTGGAACCACAAGTGGTGCGGTGCAAGCCACTTGCGGTGATAGTTAAGCTCGGGTCACTGTGAAAGGATAATCCGAAACAGATGCTGTCAACCGAGGATGAGTGCTGCGGAGTAGTGCACCATATCCCTACATTGTATTGTAATGTTTTTCCTCCGATTTGTAAACCGGCTTCAGTGTCTAACATTTTCTGAAATATGCTTGTTGTAGCAAATTCTCTTCGAGATAGTCTAGAATGATCAATAAGTGGATAAACATATTTGGATTGACACAATCGACAGAAGATCAATTGACACCAAATCAGAAGTTAGTAGTGGCTGTGTTCGACGTCAAAAATAACGGATAAGCATTTTTATAAGTAATGAACAATTTTGCAGAACGGTATCACTTAAATGATATGCGTATCTTCACCTAAACATTGTTCATTTTACTTTACGTTGACAAATAAGCCTGTTTCAGATGGGAAGATTCACCAGAGGTGTCGAAAAATGAAAAGATTTACATTGCCGCACAGTTGTGAATCTCGTTCAGATCCGACCCGGTAGTCCACATACAACTCAGATACGTTGCCTAAATGTGTGACCGCGTTTTGTGCTTATTCTTTCACATGCACCTGCGGTGCAGGTTACGTCGGTTGCACAACCAGGTGCCTTTCTCAAAGGATACGTGAGTACCAGCCCAAATGGCTGACTAAGGGCGAGGTGAAGTCCATTTCGAGTGTAATTATGGCGCACCTTGTTGAATCAGAGCATCAAGTGTCACCGGGAAAAGCTTTCCAAGCCATTTACCGCTTGCCCAGTCGTCACTCCAGAGGAATCAAATGTCATATTCTGGCCATCGCGGAAGCGATCGGAGTTCGATTGCGCAATTCACATTTGTGCGCTCATTAAGCCAAATCCCCGACTACTCATCACTAATCTAAAATATCGCCTAACAGGTTCACTGAGATCGTAGATTTCGACTTGTCTAGGAAGTCCTAATCGCGGGATTATCGATTGGAGTTAACAGATAACTGTGTTTCCTCTCGAGACGATCGGCCAACCTGATCACTGCTCACATGCGAAAGTGGTTGAGCGTTCACATATGATAATTCGGTCGTATCAAAGCGTGGTCGGAGTTCTTGTCCGGGCAGTCGGCCGTGGTAAGGATATGCACTACTGACGAGCTCTAATGAGAGCGAAACTCGAGTCTATAGTGCTTATGCTATTCGAAAAGGACCGACTGGGATGTCTATGGGAATGTGAAGGCTGCGATCAATTGTGGGTGGTGTTCGACTTGAGAATTCTATTCTGTCACACATGGCCAAATAGATAGTTTTAAACAAATGAAAAGCGATACACAAAACGAAAGACATGAATCAGACCAATGGAGTTTAAATTTGCTCAGCTTTACTCCTCCCGCTTTACTCAATAGTTAGCAAGTGAAAACCGAGAGCAAAAAATGAACAACCTAAAGCAACTTGATATAATTTAGTGTAAACCTGCGTACAGGTTTTAAGACTTAAGAGTGGAATGAGTCTGACACGACGATATGAATTTGTCATTGCCAAGCTGAAAATTAGGTAGAAGCAATCTCAGATCTCTACGTTCGGAAATGTAAACCGGCTTCAATTCAATTTCCCAGTATTGTTCCCTCATGTGTAAAAAATAGCCCCCGACGAATTGTATCACCCAGTCTCAGAAACACAGAATTAAGCAGACGAACACGAAAACATGAACAGTGTCCACCAAAATAACTGCAAAGCCAGAACAAGCTACTTTAGAACACACCGTGGTATTTTAATGTCCAGTTAGCAAATAAACCGCAGGATGTGTTTCCCGTTGCTATAACAATCTCACAGATTGCATCAAAATCTTGGACTTTCTTTCCTCTTCTGGATAATGTACTTTGCTACTGTTGGTGCTGAGTATCGCTCTTGTACAACAGCGTCTAGCATTTCTGTGTACATTTTCATCCACTTGGAAGTTTTTATGCATGCTAACAGCAATGCAGTTAACGGTTTGTCTTCCCGTTGCAGCACATGTGGTTACATGCATATCCGTGAAGACAATGAGATATTATAGATATATACCGTTTGTCGGTAGTGGAAATGGTTGTCATTGTTCATACCCACAATACCACATATAAGTTTGCGACATTGTAGCCTATTCTTTTCTTATCGGTAATCAGCTTTCACCTAGAGACTGCTCGACCATCTTGTACTACGTAATTATCCACATTTAAGGAGAGATAACGCTACTGTAATTTCATGAGTGCATAACCTGCATAGCTTTCATTAACATGTTTAATTCTTATGGTACGTTGTGTTAAGTACATATTCTAAGTGTCTTATGAGAAAGCGTTATTATCAGGGGGTTTATTTAACACAAGACAAATTTTTGAAGCATACATATAGTAGTTTTCTTGTAACCTCATTGTTTATAGAATTTCCCATCTTACCACCTGGTCTGCAAGTCGCTAGACTGACCGACTGTGACAGACAAACATTCATTTCGTTCTATTTAGCCTATGCTCACGGATGGTTTGTTTCAAAATCATAAATAACTTGGATTAATTGCACAGTGTAAGTACACAACTGGTTTTGAGAGGACCTAACATCAAAGAGTACTCTACAAACGGACGTCTGGAAGTTCCATTTTGTAGTATATGTGTACAAAAGCAGTAGGGACTTAAGTTTAGTCAGCAAGGCAGAAAAACTGGTACTACTTTTTGAAATCTAGTCAGGAATACTGTAAACATTTTTATGGGTTTTACGTGATACTAATCAAGGACGTATTAATCTATCTAGAATTTCCAAACTGTCTATCTGATTGACGAGTTTGTAATTGCCTTTCAAAACTTAGTTGCTGAGCTGTTTCATGTAGGATACAAGCAACTCAACTAACCGACGGGTCGATTTTTGCCGGGGTGCGTCGTACAGCAGGTCAGGGTCGAACGGCAAGCCTATTGATTTGGGCAGTTCATACGGGCACAACGTTGGTGAGCCCATGAACCTCATTGCCCTGAGTAAATTAGCAGAAATAACACCTCTTTTTCTCACTTTTTCCAGTACGCAGATTTTGTTCTTCTCTGTTTCTTGAGGGCTATGGAGACTGTCATTCTGTAAAGACTTCGGGGAATCACTCAAGAGTTTAAACATTTTCTCAGTATAATTGGTTTTACCAGAAGAAACAATTAAAGTGTTACTTCAGAAAATATTGCACGCTTCACATCGCATTTTTTGTTCAAGCTAGCTAAAGGACTGTATATTTTAAGTTGTTCAGCAAGTCAACTTCAGAATTAGGGAGAGTGGAGGAAAATGAGGCAAAGTCCATTTCGAGTTAATGAGAATGCTGCACACAGCGGGATATCAGTAGAAGAATTTTGGACCGGAACAATTGACTGAATAATCCATCAACGTAATAAAAGTACTTTACAACGTCTGACGGTTTGAGGGATCCATTTTTCGTAGATAAATGAATCAATGGAATATTTTTACACTCGACCTCTGTGACAAAGTTAGCTGTGAGATGATTTCCACATTGAATCCAGCTACGGTTATAGAACTCAACAATAACTCCTCAAAGTGACGCATTCCCTATTGTACGTATAGTCTATGTTACTAGAATAGATCAAGTTGGTGAAAAGTTATAAACACCTGTGTCTGGCGTTTTTCCGGGACTTTCAGTCAACTTTATTCTAGGGAACATGTGCCTTCGGATCCTAAGACGTCTCGTGTGAGGTTTCTTTCTAGTAGTTAACTAGTCTTGATACATGATAATCAAGGTATGTTGCTTAATCCTTCATCCGAAAACGTGCAGAACATGGTGAACGTGCGCTGAACAAATGAGTTGAACCGTAAACATTCTCCCAATTTTTTGAACGTGACTTAGGTCATCACAACCCTATATTCTTCACGGTAGATATTCATTTTGAAACTGAGGAACATTTTATTCACTTGAATGTCCCTACTTAGTATGTTAGTGATACTACTGATGGAACAAGAGAAAGCATTCTGAAGACTTGTATTACATTCGTCCATTTTTATTACCTACATATTAGAAGAAGTGGAGCTACATTTCACAGATAGTTTATGCACAATTCATCATCCTGAAAAACGTAAATGTGGCACGTTCATCACGACGTAGTAAAGCAACCCGTTAATTTCCACCATCACTTGAAGTGATCGTGACAACAACTTGGTTGCTTACCATTACGAATTTTGGGGGGGGGACGATTTACTTAACTAATAAACACGAATGTAGTCTGCGATTGTCAGCATTCATAATACAAAGGAGTTTGCTGCACGAACGTCCCTATGCGAAATCAACGTGTATGTCACGGGACACTAGTTCCAAGTATAGTTGCCTTGTATAGCAAACGGTGTTTTAAGCCCAGCGATTAACCAGAATAACACTCAGGCCCAATATCTCACTAACTATAGTGAGCACTTGAGTAAAAAGGTTATTTAGGTGATTGCCTTGTTGCAGAATAATAGTGGACGGACGGAATAAAACCAACCAGTAGAAAACCAGAGGCTTTGAATCCAACAGTGTTCTTTCGTTTATAGAATAACCCATGAACACCCCAGAAATTTGACAGTGATCTGTGTCACCCACTTTGTCATTATGCTTTCATTTCAGGAAACTGTGGGTGCCCAGCCAGATACTAAGTTTGATAACTGTTCAATAAAACTGGTAGGCAGGCGGGCAATTGGTTGGTCACTTGTTCTGAACACCTTGTTGTATCCGTTAAAGAAAGGTGTTTAAGTATCCTCTTTCACACTGGGATCTCTATGATCACCTGACTCGGTCAATGGCGGCGATGATGTAGAGTACTTAACAGCGTGTGTGCATGCAAAAAGGTCACTACAACCCTTGTGTTGGCTCTCAGCCCTATCGGACTGGATGTAATCCCAGTCAGGAACTCAAGTTGGCTTGGATTTAAATCTTATCATATTATTGAGTATATTCCTCACCCAGGTAAGCTTCACCTCTGCACGTCTAGTCAGTACCAAAGCGACATTTGTCAATCCACCGAAAATGTATCGAGAAATGTTTTGATTTTTATCTTACTGCTGTAATGATGAACGAGAGACCAGTTCGCCAAGATCTATGGCAGCATAGTCCTCTCCTCCAGTTAGGCTCGTAAACTTGTGGATCAATCCAGACGCGCATAATGAGGAGTGCCAACCTGAACACGAATCAGCCTAGCGGGCGTTCGGTCATTGAGGTAGGTGGTGGGGTACCATTGTGTCTGTTCCAGTATGTCGGCTATCCCGCAGAGGGAATCACACGATTTGTGAGTGAAATAAAATGAGGCAAAATGTTCGTGTGCCGGCCTGACTAATGTCCATCACTCGTGTTCTGACACCATAGCAAAAAAGTGAAAAGCCCGAAGTCAAGTAACCAATACCCACTCACCTTGCTCCGCACTGAAGCCGGTTAGCTCGGACACAGCGGTTAGCTTTTTGCGTAGGAATGCGGAAATGAACCCAGACCTGAGCGAATTAGTCAGCTGGGTTTTCCCGACCATTGTAGATCCGAGAATTTTTAGCTTAATCCGAGGAAGCTGTTTTGTTTCGTGCAACAATTGCTCCCTCCATTGTTTCACTTTGCCCTGCAATGGAGAAAAAGTTGAACAAGATCAAAATAAAGT
Organism: Paragonimus heterotremus; assembly: GCA_013368495.1. Lineage (NCBI taxonomy): Eukaryota > Metazoa > Platyhelminthes > Trematoda > Plagiorchiida > Troglotrematidae > Paragonimus > Paragonimus heterotremus. The sequence continues at coordinate 151,138 of LUCH01000508.1, forward strand.
GAACTCATTTTAGTGGATGGACAGTTGCTATGACCGGAAGCGTTTCGGTGGAGTAAAAACATGTTACAAAATGTATACAGAAAAACTCACCCCCTTGACTAAAAAAAGTGGATGTTAGCCATTTAAAAAGGTAGTGGTCTCATCCACATTTTCATCACAGGCGTCATGAATAGAAGTCAGTTCAATATGCTGTCCAGTTGTCAGATTACCGGCAGACCTTTCTCTTACTCGCGTTCCAGGAGTGTGATCTGATGATTCGTTCAGCCCAAGACGGGCACAGCTACTAGACCGTGTACACGAGCGGGATCATCTGTTAACAATCGGTGTTGTGTTTCCTGAGTGTGTATGATAGTATGGTTCCACTCAGCCAGTCGGATTACCGTGTGGTCGAACGCCTGTACACTATCTGGACTGTTTTTTTCACGTTAACTTTCTGACACCTAATGTGACGTGACTTTCTCTAACGCCCTGACTGTCATGTATGACCGTTTCATCCGACTCGCTCTGCATCTGACAGCATATATGGTCGTCTCGACTGATTTGCTGTGCGTCTTGTCGGCCATATATTTAGAGTCCTAGTGGCCCAGTTGTGACTAGGTTTTTCAATAAACACACTCCTTCTCCTTCTCGGTTTTGGGTCAAACGACTGAGCGCGTGACAAAAGGGACAATCCACTACCGTTACAATCAACCAAAGAAACAGATAAACTCGTGTTATTATGAAGTTTTAGGTCTTGATATAAACTAATTATACGCAGAAATTTGGGAAATGACTGAGACAACAGTAAACGGCAACCTTAGATTGCTACGGTGAGTTTAAATTGATCCGTTTAGCCATCGTCAGTTGGTCACATATACACAAGGAACTTGAAGAGCTGGATGTGTGGGTATAATTTTGTCGATGTAGCATTTTCCAGATTACCACTTCAGTAGTTTTGGCTTGAGCTAAGTGTCAGGTGACTGAACTTCATACAAGTAACATTTCCGTTTGCATTCATTCTGTCCACATCATGTTAAGAAGGTGCGACCATATTGATTTGGAAAAAGAAAAGTTTTTCTCTCTCCGACACATTCAGCCAAGCATCTCACGGGGAATCAGTTCTTGTAATATAAACCGTGTGAACCGAGACTTTGTTGTATTGAAAACTTACACCTCCGTAGCGACTTGAAAAATTGAAACGAAACTGGATTTTTATCAAACATGGCCAGTTCACTGAAGTTGCCCTTTTCCAGTATGATAAGTAAACGTTTATCTTAACGCTTTGATGCAGCTCATAGTAGTCTTGGATGGTTGTATAGTTTTATTGCAGTCCTTTCCCATGCGTACACTTTTTCGGAACTATTAAAACAAAAATCGACCCAGAGCCATTTTTGTAATATGCGTTTATTTGTTACTTAAGCATGTTATAGTGGGTTGGTTTCTAAGGCAGGTGAAAATGCCATTTGTGTTTTCCACAGTGTGCGACTAACCTATTTTATCTATGACTACCCAAGATAGCCCAACTGTTCATATGAGATTTTTACGAATGTCAGTTGGTCGGATTTGGATAAAACTGCAGTATCTGATTTTGAAAAGTCGACTGTCTCTTGATACTCAAAAATGATTGATAAGTTTTAAATTATAACATTATTTTGTCCCTGAAAACTTCTATTGTTGTGAACCACAAGGTTTTCTTTATGGGGTTTTGGGGCCATGTTTAGAAGGTACATTTATGTACTGGTTTTTATTAGTTGGATTTCGAAAATAAACCGTAATCTCATGTGAATTTCTTTACCCACTGTCAACAATTGGGGCAACAGCTTTTATGTTTATACAGCTATTCAACAATTATCCTACATACTTTCTGTTCGACGAAATTACCTGGAAAACGTAAATGCCATCAACTTCAAACTAAGTATGAGATAATTAATAACTCATGTAAATAATAACGTGAACTAAATGGAACAGTATGTGTTTTCACAAAATAAACATTAACTCTGTAGAGTTGTATATAATAATCCCTATCCACGCTGAAAAACTGATAGTCGTAAAATATAAACTTCCAGGCAATTAACCCAAGAGGCGAACATCAAATTGAAACAGAAGAGTCTTCTCCATTTAAACCGAATACACTAAGAAATTCTGCGGAAAAAAGGCCCTCTCTTTGATCCTAGTATATCTTGATGGAACTTAACCAAAAACTAAGTTAGAAGCATTGAAAGCAACGTCTGCAGTTTGTTTGTGTGCATCAGGATCTTCTCTTGTCATTTTGCCAGAACTTTTGTTAAATTGATGAACGATTATCTAATGAATATTCACCAAACGGCAGTTGCGCAATCCTAGGTGAAAATGAGCATCGTTACATATATATATATATATATATATATATATATATATATCAGGCTTAATATTAAAGCATCAGACAACCCTTCGTTTATTGTGAAAATGTAGTTCACGTCCCTACACAAAGGTGATAGTTTTAAATAGCTCATGATATTGACATACAGACGAGACTTTGGTGATCAGAGTGATAATGTAAATCGGAAACTGTACTGTCACGAATAAACTGCACTTCACTATACAGTAGGCATAAGTGCTCGCGTACATTCTTGGCAACGACAGATGATGATCAAAGCAAATTTACCACTAATTCTCGTTAACTGATACTATGATTTGACCTTTACGTCAACAAACTAAGTGTTTATCTTCTCTGACAAAGTATTTGTCTACCCATAGATAGTGAGCAGGAAAATGTCTTACATAACTTGAACACACTTCACGGTCGTCAGCATCTGTTGCATTCAGATGAACCGCATAGTCAAGCCCTACCGGAAAGAAGTGATAGACAAGTTGTATTTTTGTTAAAATGTTCTTGTAATGTATGTCTTTATAATAACTGATAGTTGAACATCAGTACACTTTAGTATGTCACTTGTTCGAACCCCGTTGTTTTAGATTAATGCACACTATCTCACATTGACAATTTTCATTGGCTACGGTCATAAGGGTTCGAAGTTCCGTTTGAAGGAGAAAAGTGTGAGACATTTTAATCAGCACTTCGAACACTAATAAAGTGTAGCCACTGTAAGTTGGCAATTCAAAGTGGACTGTGTCTATCCACAGTAACATGATGAGAGAAAGTTACAGACATCATGTATAAAACCATTTGTTACACATGAAACTTATTAGGACTGATGACGTAGTAGCTAACAGCTTCAGTTTGTACCGTGAAGAGTTGCCGATTGGGCCAGGCGTTTAGACTGTGTCTACCTGCCGATTAACCCGGTCTTAAAGTGTCGGTTTATGGGAAGCATCATGAAATACCTTAATCCACAGTGTAGGTACTTAATGGGTGGCCACTGTGTGGTTGATCTTAAATTAGTCACAGGTAAATTATCTGCTTTAACCACCCTACCACACTGGATGGTGAGAATTCCTCAGCTTGGTCGTTGCCTCTTCACAGGATTCGTGCGGAATGGACAGATGATAAACATCTGAGAAAGATTATGTACATTTGAACTTGTATTAGACGCTTTAGAAAGAAGAGACAAGTTGAAAGATAGTTTCAGTTTCAGAGGACTATCAATAAGAAGAACTGCTGGAGGGAATTTCAAGGGATAATGGACGAAATACAAGCCCAACCACTACCTACCAAGCGTGCACCACATAGCAGACATTAACGCATCAACAGTGAAAGGTCGATAGACGCCAGTGGTTGTCCTACTAACTGCAACCAATCACAAATGCTCCCTTTTTAACGTTTCACGATTGTTAAACACGATTGTAGTGAGAAGTGAGAACTATAATGAAAGTCACGAAATACACATGCGAGAGATATTTCTCAAGACAACATAAAAATATCGATCTTTGGGCTGTGTGAACAAAATATAAGCATAAACGTCTGAGACGCTGAACAACAACAGTCAAGAAAAATCGAACGTCGCAACGTCGGCATTCAGTCACATATTTATTATTTATGGACGACTGACGATACTTCGATAGATGATGAATATAGCCGTTCACACAAGCTTTTTATCGTATTGTCGTCGTGAGTGTCTACAATACGCGGCTAGCCAAGTACTTCCGGTGGTCATTGTATGTTCTATCTGTCAACAACCTTGTAGTATGTCAGCCTAAATGATACGTCAATGAGCAGCAGCTTAGTACTATGAGCCAACTGCAATGAATATGAGATTAATTACACCCATCCTCAGTAAAGCATGCATCTCCCATATAGTCGGTTGGCCCGACGTTTTAACTGTCCGACCTATGCATGTGAGTATGAAGATGTGAATTATGAGTCCCTCACATTTAAGTTCTTCAGCACTACACTCAGTGGTACGTCGACTAGTAAGTAGGACACCACAGATCCCAAAATTTCAGAAAGGAAGTGAACAGCGTTTGCTAATGAATGGAGCACGGAACCGAGTCACTAACGGGATCTATCACGCGGTCACAGTGATGTCGCACTGATGGATGACTTGGTAAACGCGTGATTCTGGGCCTACTTTGAGTAATAATAAATCTGCTTGATAAACATAGTTGCACTGCACAAGTGGTCTGAGTTTGAGTCAGGAAAACAGCAACGGCGTTATCAGTACCTCTGCTTCTACAGATGGCCATCACCGGAATTCGTTTTGGTCTGTTGTTAGGATTTGGAGATCGGGGTGATGTTCGCAGTGACTCATAAAGGCATTAGACTCCGCTGTACAAACTTCTTAATGTACGACAGGTCAGAAGTGTCCTAGATTGTGCAGGATCAGACCGAACACAGATGGATTTCCTATAGTAACCCTCAGGAGTAACGTTTTCCCCCAAAAGTAGTACCATTTTGATAGAGTTCATTTGATACCCAGAAACCAAATGTTTGCATGGTTCATCTTCAGAACTGTCCAACTTTCCACACGTGATCTCACAGTTTGAGTGGATTAAATTCTAGCCAGATTTATGCGGTGAAACCAACACACGTGGCACGAGGTGGAACGTTGTATTTCCACAGAAGTTCAAATTGATGTAGATTTAACATCACCCACAATTAATCGCAACTGTCGCATTCCCATAGACTTTCCAGTCGGTCCCCTTCTAAAGGCATTAGACCCGTTCTTCGCTCTCAGTAGAGCTCGTCATTAATGCATATAGTCGCCACTGCCGGGACTATACTTTTTTCCACACTGGTTTCTCTTTTAAACATAATAATGTATCGTTCGTGTAAAACCATTTCGTATCAGTACAGTAGAATTTTTCCACTGTATTTTCAGGCTGTGGAAGTGGTTTATGATTGGTCTAGTGGACTCATATTTTGCGGCCTTTTTGATTACGACTGCACGCATTGGCTGCTGCGATAGGGCAATGGCCGAGGGAACACTTGAGTTGTGAAGGCCGTCATGTGGTCCAATCGGGATATAGAATCCGGCCCAGAGGGGGCAGAAGGCACAAACCAATAAATGTCGTCAATCATCCTGTGATCTCCAACACGGGTGCAGTCAAGTGGCTTCGTGACACGTTTTAGTGTGTCGAAGTAAGCCATGGGTAACAGACGCAAATACGGCCGCATCAGTCCCGATACGCACAGACACATTACTGAGACTTTCGAGGGAGGCGATGATTGGCACATGATAGTTCGTCTAAATGGAGTCAGTTGCAACAGCGCGTATAAGTGGATCTATGTCGATTGCATTAGTTACGAGGTGCAACTCCGGGGAGGACATAGAAGTGGAATTTTGAATGAATCGAAAGTCCATATGATACTCGAATGGATCTCCGCGAACCCGACAGTGACTCTCGCATTTTTAAAAATGCGTGCAAAATCAGAGTTTGTGGAAGAAGTGTCAACAACCACTACTAGTCGATATTTGAATGGGCGGTTCATAATTGGAAAGAAGCTGTGCCAAATTCCCGTCAGCATGGACATCAGTGAGAACCGGGTGGTACGACCGCATTTTGTTTATCGATTGTTAGAATGCTATGCGAGCCCCAAGACTTTGCTGGATTGGTGAGACAAAGTTCAACTTGTTTTGCGCAAGGTCGATGAAACGTTCTTTGAAAGGAACGAAGGCATGCATTTCTGTCACCAACAGCAGAGGCCGAAACTTACATTTGATCGGAGCAATCACAGAAAGTTCTATTACGACCTACACGATGCGAAGAGCTACCTACAGCAGTACTGACTGTTGACAATGGTTTCGTGTTCTGTTAGATAAATTAAAGATCGGTACAGCTATGTCAACAATAGTGGTGATTTGTGATAATGCCTCTTGCTATACTGATTTGGAATGCATCTTTTCGGAGGATGTTTATCAAGCAGGGCAGCAGTTGCGATTATCACCTATGCTGAACTCCATTTATAACGTCTGGAGCATAGTGAAGCCGAAGGTGAAGCAGCAGTTGCGGGTCTATTATGATGCATTGATAAGTGGTGATCCTGATCAAGTACCGAGCCAACAGGAATAGCGCATGCGTCTTCTGGAACAAATAGTCCATTCTGCTATGAATGATATCGCCCTATCGCAGCAGCCAGTGCATGTAGTCGCAATCAAAAGGGCCGCAAAATATGAGTCCACTAGACCAATCATAAACCACTTCCGCAGCCTGAAATTACAACGGAAAAATTCTACTGTATTCGTACGGAAGGGTTTTACGCGAACGATACATTATTATGCTTAAAAGAGAAACCAGTGTGGAAATTGGTACAGAACTCCGGCCACGCTGTTCATGAGGCAACCGTGTTTACCACTGCGCCATTCACCTCACATTAGGCATGACCGAATTATCATATGCGAACACTCAACCACTTTCGCTTGTGAATAATGATCAGGTTACCCGATCGCCTCGAGAGGAGACACAGTTACTGTCTGTTAACTCCAATCGATGACCCTTCGACTAGGGCTTTTCTACAAGTTAACATTGCCGAGCGATATTTTGATTACTGATGATGGGACCGAGTAGAAAGTCTATGGGAGTGCTACTGCCGCGATCATTTGCGAGTGATGTTCAATCTACATGAAAATCAAAATCCCCTACTACTCATCAGAATTTCAAATTGTTTACCTCTATTCTGTCTATATAGGGTCTTGTATGACTTCCGATCAAAATACACAGGCAGGAATGCATAGTTCTAATGCTTTGGACAGTTGGGTGGGCATGGTAGTGTGTGAGACCACTGTATGGCTTTGTGACAATTATGTCCCCTCATATCTGGCTTACTGCACTGAAATGATATAAGGGTTTGATTAAGCGGTAGTTGTGGACCTGAAAATTGTTGACCACAACTGATGATTGTATTTTTCTCTTATTTCTGAGTTTTCCATCAGACATTTAACTGAACTTGCCATCAACTGCTCGATCTGATCCATATGCCTCGTTCGTCTACAGTTTTACCCATTTTCCTAGATTCGGAAATATGCGAAGCACCATTTGTCGTGTTTTTCTGCCCTGTTTTCACCATGTCCTCTTTCTGATAGTTGATTTTTTGTTAAATTCTCGACGAAGATGTTCCAATATGTCTGACCAGAGAGTGATTGTTGTTTGGATAATCAATAATGTGTTTGACGGTCATTTCCATGGGTTGGTCACCTGCCAGACGTTCCTTATAAAACAGATATGCTGGCGTCGACATTATATTCATTTTCACGGTTCCGTCCTACGCTACTCGTTGATTCACTGTGATAGACAGCTAACCGTTGTCATTTGCTGCCCTAGATGCAGTATACCCGCACGATCTGATACGGGTGCGGCATGTTCATCGACAACAACTTAGGAGTGTCCGTTTATAACCAGGTGAAGCACTTTCAGCGACATGTGTTAGCACTAATGGCCGCAAGGGACATTCGAAAGTGAGAAAGTACGTCACCTGAATCAGAACTCTAAGTGGTACCGTGTTGCTTTTTCCAATTTCAGGATGACAGACGCATAGTTTGGTGTGATGGTAGAACAGATTGAACGGGACGATTACCTGTAGGGCGAACTCCGTCTTCTCACTGTATTCTCCTTCGTTAAACAGTTATCCTTCACAATGTGAAATATACGCTTCTTGACATGCTCAGTTTAATGAGGTGACTTCGTTAGCATAATTCATGTCGGAGTGAGCAGCAAAATGAAAAAAGGGAAAGCACAACAGAAAACATACATCAAACCCGTAACAGTTTGCCATCGTGAATGTGCTATCTGGCATCTTGAATGGATTTACTGTTAGCAGGGGAGGGTTGTTGTTGTCGATCTGTATCCCAGATAGGTTCATCATAGGTGCCATCTAGTCCGGCTTTGACACAGCAATTCAACTTTACCTCTGACATTTCTCCATCGAGGATTATCGTACGTTGCTGTTAGGTCTGTCGAAAAACGCGTTCGGTACGACTGCCGAGATGAACGTATGTGACGGTGAAATAACTCAGACTACACTCGATAGACCATGGCTTATTCCAAAGCTCTAGTTCCTCTTCCAAAGCATACCATCTCGATGTTTCAGGAACGATCCTCGACGAGGGTGAATAGAGTTAGTGCATGACTTCCGACAATTGGCGGAATCAGCGCACAAAATTTGTCAGCAGATATGGTGGAGAAACCTCGTTTAGAAAGATTATTAGAAGTTGTTACTTCCAAACAACTAGACATGGATTTCTAAAAATTCAACAATTACGGTTCTATTCTACGACAGAAATAATGCTGTTCCTTTCAATCCGTATCATTATTTCATCGCCGCCCTATCAGATGTGGACAGCCTGGAAACCACCGAGCTCGCCCATCATCAATCTGTTCGAAAAAAGACCCGTAACGACGGGAAAACAAGGCCCTGTAGTTCAGAACTGCTCTTATGAGAGTTTTGTAGCAAAACTCGTATTGTGTATTTCTCTATTACGTATGATAAACGTGGGAGTTTGTATTAACTTTTGAACCAGGATTCGCTGACGTCCCATACTGAAGCTGAATGACACAGTGACAACAGGAGATCTAATCGAATTGAACACAGTTAGTGGCCTGTGGAACTATTCCGGAAGACTCTAGTTTTCTTTTCATCACACAAAACAGTGGTTCAATATCTAGCCAGAACAGAAATGATAGCTCACTGTCATTCTGTCAGAACAAATTCCATTCAGTGAAGTTAGCAGAATATACCTATCGTGCTTGTTAGTGACAGTTGAACCTTCGGAAGACGCGATTTTGTATGCGTTCCTCCAAAGCAACCGAAAGTATTAGTTACAAGTCAGTCCGCCTTATACAAATGCCCAAACCGACCATATAATGAGATCACTCGAAAGAGCAAGGGGAGTGGAAATCCCAGATTAACCAAATTCTTCTTGAAACGATTTCCAGTTACCAATACCCGGAATGTTACAGACTCGGGCAGAACCGGTTCACAACACACTTTGTCGGTACTTGTGACGCCACAACCAAAACGGTATGTCCCAGAAGAATCCCGTCACTCTACATAACAAGTGGTGGACAGTAATCGAAGCTATCTTTCATATATCACTCAGCTGTCTGGTTCTTTGTGAGCGATGTCAGTAATTTCCATCGAAAAACAATAACACTTATCAGGTTTGCGTGGATCATTGGTGCTTGAATGATGTCAATCGAAAGGATGCGCTTTCTGTTCCAGTAACAAATTGCGTGTCCAACGTTAAAGACAAATTAACCTATTTCAGTACAGCGCGGTTAGATTTAGTTTACTAATAAGTTAAACTTCAACAGAACGGTAGAATACAGCCTGTCATTGTTGTTCCTTTTGATCCGTTCAAGTTAAAAATTATGTCGTTTGCGTTAACTAGCGTACTGACAACCTTTTGATGCCTGACGCAGACAGCATTGTGAAGCCTCTTTCTAAATGGATACCCTGTTTATAAGGATGGTGCGTTTGTTCACTTGAGAACGGTTGAAAAGAAATTAACTGACTTAGTAGGTGTTTCAGAGCGTTTGATAAAAATGGGGATGGAAAACAAACCGTCGAGTTGTTACTTGGTATCAAATGAAGTAGCCTACTTAGGATGCACTATTTCAAAGAAAAAGAAACCTTAGAAAGCACAACAATTCTTATCATGACAAAGTTCCGTAGACGTTGATCAAAAAACGACAGTTTCTTAGGTTCGAGTTTCACTACTGACGTTTCATAAAAGGTCTCACAGAATCCGCGACTCGTCCAAACGCGTTGTAAGCACAGGATCAAAATTCTGATAGAAGTGAGGAATCTAGTGACATTCCTAAATTTCTGCTTACATATTTTGTGCGGATTGTATCTCGTTTCTTGTTTCCTTCTCTGGATCGCAGACACATACTTTAAGTGTGGCGATAGCATACATCGAACTTGTTGACTATCTGTAAGGTGAACTTCGTCTTCTCACTTCACTTCTCGTTCTATTACAGATGTTCTACATACCGTGCAATATAGAAATCCTATACTCCTTTACATTTCCCCGTTTGCTTGTATGTTACTTAGCCCAGTTTCATTCTTTTGTCCGGCAACTGATACCGCTATTCACTGCAAGACCGGGAGTCTCGTTATCAGTGCATATCGTAGTTACCTTCCCAGGAGCAAACTGATATCCCGAAAAATGCATAGAAACGCATAACATGGTGAACAAGTGTAATTAGACAGTTCACATATCTAAAAAAAAATTTTTCCTGTCATTCAAACAGGATCATCTGGCAACTGACAACAAACACAAATTGAAGTCTGCTGTATCTCGCACATATGTAGTTGCCCAGTTGTACTTGGTTCAAATCACCAGAAGACCAGTACTATATAACCACGGACTCAGTTTGTTCAACTATTCAGTTTTCCATGTTGTCCATGTTGTTCATTTGCCACTACAGTAACGTTTACATGGGTAGAAGAGCTTGACAACTACCTCAGCTAGCATCAGAATACTTCCCGAAGTGGTTACAACGACTGATGACACGACAATTTAAAACCGGTGAACCTGTTGTTCGGAATAATGTCATCTAGTCCCAGACGCGTCATGACAACAGATCGAGTTAACCCTCTTAACTCACTCAAACTATCACTACACAATGAGAACCTGAAGTTACTTGTCTTTATCGGAGATACGTTGATCGGTACTTGCCAGCCAGCGTTGTGTGCACAAAAGTGATTGAAGTAATCTATGGTATTGATTCCATAATACTTGATGTAAATGTATGCATGTTCATTCTCTGTCTATCTTTATTTGTCTACCGCGTACAACTCGCTTGATTTGCGTTTGTAATTGATAAGAGTAAACGAACTGCTAACATATAGCAACATATGAATTCTGTCTGTCCTGATGAAGTTGTTAGGCAGAACCCAACATTTCAATCTTACGCATTAGATCTATCCAAAGTAGATATCCATGTTTAGGGTTACAGTAGTATATTTGTAATTCCTCTTTTTTTAGGAGATCTAAAGCTTTTTAAGGGGAGGTTTTATCTTCTCCACATGTATACATAAACCTATTAAAAATCGATATTTCCCTGTCAGTTTTCTTACCAGCAAACAAAAAACGGTCTGGTGTAAGATTGAGTTTCGATTACTTTAATCAATGTATCATCAGTAAACACTAAACGTTGACCTATTGAAGTTTATCAAGTAAATATTTTCGTAACTTACTGGCTTCATCCGTGTCAACAACAAGCCGACCTTTTTGTGACCCTGAGCAAATGCCATAACATCTGGTGTGATTCCGTTCTGTAATTTGGAGTACACAAAAATATCAAACAATGGATACATGTGGAAACCAGACTTGGAACTACAGTTCTCAAATCACATGACAACTTGATATTATCGTAAATGTGTGTTGTTGTAAATTAGGCATAGTAACCGCAGCACACAGAATTAAACTATCTTAAAACGACCAGTTTCCACCCTGTCAGTGGAACCTTCAAATCGAGGCAAGCAGTTGTATTTATCATTCGTTTAACTATGTCCACATAATAACCAACGTGATGGCTGTTCATCTGGTGTTCATAAACTACGTGGGTGAATCAGTCAAGATTATCAAGAACGATTCGGCCCGCAAGCAAGGGCCAATCAAAAGGATCGTTTCAAAACGATTGGGATGACTGCGTTTCGAGTAGATCATGCGGTCATGTTCATAAAAGAGCTAGCCGGTGCACCTAACCCCAAGTGATCAGACGCTAATCCATCATGATCTTACATTTGAGGATCGCAAGCGATAGGAAATAGGTACAGTCTTCTGGCTTAAAAATCTCAGTTTCATTTGTAACTAGCCGGATAATGAATACATACCACAACCCTCAAGAACTCGGGGCTGAGTTATGCTAGCTAACCGTTTGATCGACTTTGACGATCTTCTTATATGCATGGCTTGGGTAGGTCCTTGTCAGGGAGCTACTAGCCTATGAAGCTTTGGATCCTCAAGATATCAACACACAAAGGTAATGAATGTAGTCAAAAAGACGGTAAAACTTGCATCAAATGGCATAAATGACATGGGACGGACACATGCTGTTGAAAGTAATTGCCGGAAAAAGTAAAGTAGATAGAATTGACTGTTCCTATGTTCTATAACGGTCCCTTTCTCTGCTTCATAACCAACCATGCACGACATGTGTTAATGTTACCCTCGGTAAGTAAATTGTGATATTTGAACAGGAGGGGCCTAGGATTCACATTTCCAAGAAACTCACCATTTTTGATTTAATCCATAAGGTGCTAAGGTTTGTGCCAAGAAGAAACACGTATGAAGTGATTACATGTAGAAACAGGTTAATCAAGTTTCATTTTAAGGTGCTGTGCTGGAAGGTAAGAAGTTGGGATGGGAAAGCCACATTAATACGGTAAGAGGACTACAGAGGCCTTCGGTCAGAACCTCTGGAATGGCAAGACCTCCACATCTTAGTAGCCAACTAAGAGAACTCCAGCCTGGCTATAACGTATATTGCCCATTCGATTGAGTTCCATCAACCACTAAACCTATTCATTTGATACTGGAGATGTTAGATTTTGAGAGATTTTTTAAAATGTATGTGCCAAAGATAAGTGATAACGATACACAGTGTGACAATATTACGGGACAATCCCCTTTTTCCAAATCGACTACGTGCGATTTTCCACAGGAATTATAAATGTGGGTGGGTACGAAATTAATTCGGCGTGGGTCATGCTCAAAAAAGTGGCATCACAAACGAGTAAACCACCGATAAAAGAAACGTTATACGATAACCCTCAGTTGTTGCGGCAATTTCAGACCAAAAGGCGGATTCAAATTAGCCAGGCTCGGAGACGCTAGTTGCTTTGTGAAGTGAATATGATCAGTCAATCACTCAGTCCTCTGGTTGTCGTTTCGCTTTGGAAAATCCCAGAAAGGTAGTCAATACTGTGGAACATTCAGTGGATTCTATATGATGCGATGAGTTCAAATGTTAGACTTCCTAGCCCTCGGTGTGCCACTGTTGTTTAGCTGGTAGAGTGATTCCCGCGTTGAGGTGTGTTGGTTCTGCTGCTGGTTCAAACGCAGCCGAAGCCTAAATGTTTCACAACTGAGTAGATTCTAAATAAATAAAGCTGCCAGACAGCTCACCAGCTATATTTTCTGAAGCATATACTGTGTAAGGGGTCTACAGAAATTAGTATTAAGGAAGAACGTACAGAGGCAAATGTTACTTTTAACAAAGTTCATCTAGTTAAACATTTTAAATACCGTTAACTGGACGAAACACTCGTGGATGTATGTACCAAGCACTACGACCACAATGCGTTCGAGAAAGTGTGATCCATATGTGTCAGACTCATCATCCGTTGTTAAGAAAGATTGCTAATTTCTAATTACTGAGGATGAAAACTTCAAACACAGTTTGCCTACCTATAAGAGCTTCGATTAGTGTACCCTGATGGGTATTACATTTTATCTTGCACTACACCCACTGTCATTTGATACTCATTAAAACGTATATTGATAGGTGAGAAAAAGCCGATGGGAACCTGATGGTGTAGACAATAGCCTATGTGACATAATACAGATCGTCAAAAAGACATTCGGAGACCTACAGTTGGTACGTCATCATATGCTACACTGCTGTGAAGATCCTCCAAAAATGACAGTTCTAAGTAAGAAAAGTACGCGACAAAAATTAAACGGACAAATATGCTGACACTCAACCATGAATGATCTTTTGTAATGTGATGACATGTTTGGTTTGCCTCCAAAATGACCACCCCTAAGGAGAGATTGTCTTTTCCCCTTGCGGTTAGCCCGTAAAACAGCAGGTCACTGTGTACGCTTAGCGGTTAGTGAGAATGGATTTCACTCCTGTGAAGCAGTAGATACTATCAAGGCAACCACACCGCTTTATAATCACTCTGGATGTGTGTTCATGACTCTTTGTGGCTCTAAAGTTATCGTCCCTCTCAGTTACGTAGAAAATTGTATATCACATGAGACATAACGTGTCCACTCTGGCTCAACTTACTGCACACTGCTCGTAGTTGCAGTGTTCGCATTATTGCTGGAATTTGGATAGGTTCGCTTTCGATAACGTTACAGAAGAAATATGTTTTACTAAAGACGCCTTTCGTGGGTAATGTCCTAAATGAACAATGGAAGCAATATACGAATGCAGCCATTTCATGGACCAATTACACTTATCGATTTCTGTTACTACATTGTTCAGTTAAATGAATCTGGATAATCAAATATCATTGTGTGCTTCACGAATTTTTCCGTGGTGTCTGTCACACAGGAACGTCTACTTGTTCTTTGGTGACCCGTATCAGAACCGAACTGTTATCTGTGACTAAATCCCGACGTTGTCGCAAGCTTAAGTGACCACCCATCTTGATCGCTATGCGAATAAACCCAGGTGGTCCTAAGATGGACGTCAAGAGCACATCGAGTATCCCATTCTGTATTACAAACAGACTCATTCAGCAGTTAGCCTTCAGCTCACTTAAAAATTCCTATTCGCGTGCTCCTTTTTTCCCCAATATAACCCGTATGAGTTGTCTCTCCAGCTGCTTGAAAGACTTAACAGAATGCAGCATTAAAGAACTGGTGGCATACGCCCAAGAACAGATAACCTTACTTCGTTTTTTTATAGACAGAATGTAAACAGTATACTAGTTTATTCGCCAAATTGTGTAAGCTTTTAGACCAGATTTTCCGCTATCGTTTAGCAGAAAATTATACACATCTATACATTAACTATCAATGAACAACACTTGCAATCACTAAGAGAACTTAAATACATAAAAAATATAGTAAGGCTTAAACCAGATAAATGCTCTGGAGCAGTCATTTCACACAGCGATGCGTATGTACAGAAGATGCTATCAACACTATAGTATCAAATGAAGTTTCAGCAAATAGACACAGTGGACAACGACACTGAAATAGAAGGTTGCATAGGACGGTATCTTCAACTTCTCTTACAATTATGCATAACTAATGACATGACCGACAAATCTCCTGAAAGATGTGGGTATTGGACATCCCAACTCTACAGATTCCCTAAGACCCATAAATGGAATGCCTCTTAGGCTTATCCTGGCGATGACAAATTCTCCATACGATAAACTGGCGTGCTGGTTGGTCATCATAATTCCATTAAAACAACAGTTTCAGGAATATTTCATCAAACATTCTATTCAATTGTTCAGTTACTTGGACAAAATCAATCTTGCTCATGAGTTGATGTGTTTCACAGATATTCACTCATTGTTTATGTAAGTCCCGGTACACGAGACAATTGATTAAATTTGAGTTCGTTGAAATGACCCACATTACTTCGCTTCAGCGACAACCGGACGTCTTTTTAACACCACAGATGACGCAGTTTGGCAAACGCAACGCGTGCCTTTGCAATCCTCCCCGATATCTCATCAGCAATATTACAGGCTGACGAGATAGTGATACCCAACTATGTGAAACTGTCCACAGTCTCAAGCGGATTAACTGCACTGAAGAAAGTAGGAGTTGAAGTGCCCCAATCTTGAAGCAGCACTTTGCATTTTAAAGGTGCAAAGTCCATTCCATACAAACCAGCTCGGTCGTTCAACCTGTCCAGCATGGTCTGCATGTTTTGCGGCAGAGGGGTTAAGTAAGATAATGTTGTCCGCATACTCCAGATCGGTCAACGGAGCGCCAAGAAGAAACTCAACATCAAGTTCACTGGACTGCTCAAGCGCACCCTCCATAATGTCGTCCATGACAAAAATGAACAGGAAGGGGAAGTCGGACACCCCTGACAAACACCACTGGAAGTGATGAACGCTCGAGACAGTTAGCCATAAACTCTCACCCTGCTTGCAGAGTGAGCATAGAGTGATCTCAACAGATTCACGTATTTTCCTGGTACTCCCCTGCGAAGGAGACAGGTCCAGAGAACGTTACGAACAACTGAATCGAAATCAGTCTTTAGGTCCAGAAAAACCACGACTGTCGGCTGTCTGTGAGAGTACCGTCGCAAGGTAAAAATATGATCAACGCACCCTCGACCGGATCGGAATCTTGCTTGTTCTTCGCGTATCTGACTTTCTCTGGGCTTAGTGAGACGACGTAAAATGAGGCCAGTGAGTGAATTGGACCAAATAGACACCAAACTGATGCCTCTGTGGTTGTCACATTGACCTCGGGTCCCCTTTTTGAAAACGGGAGTGACTCTTGATAAACATCTATCACGAGGTACCTCTTCAGTCTTCCAGATCGTCTGGAGGAGTTTTGTCAGTTCCGACATCAACCTCTCTCCACCATCCCGGAAAACAGAAGGAGGGAGGAGGTCTGTACCAGGAGCCTTATTACGCTACAATAACATGAGCTCCAGGACCACTTCTGCTTCCGACGGAGGACTATCTGGAATGCAATAACTGATCAATCGGGTCCCGTCGTCCACATGATCTGGTTCAGGCTGAACTGCTCTACAAAATGTTCAGCCCACCTGTCAAGTCAGCACGATTGATTGGTGATAAGTGAACCATCTTTTTCACATATGGTCTCACACCGACTTGACGGCCACTACAACCGCGGGTCAGGGAAAAAAACTTTCTGCTATTCCCAGATAAAAATGCTTTTTCCATCTCTTCCGACTGTTCGACCAGTTAGTGTTCGCGGTCTTTGCGCAAGCTTTTAGTCAGCTCGACGGTCGTCATCATATTCAGAACCAGGTGGGATCGAGTGACACTTGTTCATGAGGTTTATCGACGTGACGGAAATCCAGTTCTGTCGCAAGTGAAAAGCTCCATCGGAACATACCTGTTCAGAAACAACTATTCATGACCTTGGTCACCCCCCCACTTGTTGTGCATAAGACGTATAATTTAGTTAATCTAACCCGCACCTCTTAATATTAGAAACACACGAATAACTAATACGCGCAAACTTCAGTGTGATCTTGTGAACTAGTTCCTTCAACACAAATCATACACGATTTATTTAGCTTACGTCTGAATGTCACTAATGCGTATAAAAAGCTTACCGGGTAACTGTTGAAATTCCGTGCGAACTAGCTAGTAGTTGATTCGTTATGAAACCGATTGAAAACTTGAACTCAGATTTGTTTGCTTGCATCCTCAGCTGGTCAGGCTGAATACAGTTATCACTCACAGAAGGTCTCATTTAGCAAAGCTATCCAGGCTATAAACTCCAAACCATCTGTGACCTTTGAGGTCGTAAAGTAATGTACGATTCACATACACATGCATTGATTTTCTTCCATAAGTAGTGGTTATAAAAGGAAGTGATTTGAGAACACATGACTTTCATAAATTTTCCAATTTCAACAAAAATAAACTAGACAAGCAATAAACTGTACTGTCAAACGTCATGTCGAACGATTCGTAGTCTTATGATACGCCTTAGCCTGCTCACTGCAAAAACAGTAAACTAAGAAAAATGTAAGAGCTTCCAAATAACCTTAGCAGATCAGTTCCATCATATCTCATATCAGCAATTAATGAAGAACTAACCACTTAGAAAAACGGTCAACTTAACCACTCATAAATCAGCTTATAAGGTCACCATTAATGTTGCCCTGTTCGTTGATGGAACACTTGTATTGTGAATGCTAAGTTCTGAGAGTAACTGAATGATGTGTCCCAGAAATGAGTCACTTGGCTGCCCCGCACTGCGGCTGAATGTATCGATGGCTGTTATACCATGGTTCTCCAATGGTTCAGATTTATTGAAACGAACCCCATCACTAGATTTGCGAGCTGACTATTGTTGATTGGGTGGCCTATTATCAATCACTGTTAGCCGTGGCCGATTACAAACACTAATCGAGGTATACCGCTTGGTCATCAAGTCCACCCAGTGAATTGCTCGCTTCTAAGACCTAATTCTCTTTTTCATAAGAATTAACAGTAAAACTACGTACCTGATTTGGAAAATCCGGATTCGATCCAGCCAATAGAAGGGTTCGCACGATTTTCAGATGTCCTTGTTTAGCAGCCAGTTGCATGGGACTGAATCCATTCTAAACATAAATAAAAGCGTTACAGCGTTACAATGTTAGTGTCTTGACGCCACCTGTATTCAAGGTAATCTGTTTTTAATACCACTATCCGTCTCCCTTAATAAGACCGACAGGAATTTTTAACTTGTGTTTAATTAGGGAGGGGAGTAGACCTACGCCGTACAACGAACTGCACTCCTCAAATTGAAACAGGACGGACAGTCGGTGGTGGTAAAACTAAGTTTTTTCGTTCCACGATGCGCGCCTGATTGCAAATGTTTTACCCCAACTGAAGTAACTGTGAAATTCGGCACTTATGCTAGGGTACACAAGCTTGGGTTTGGGTATGTAAGTTCGGTATGAAGATGTGCAACATTTCACTGCGTTAGACTTGCTTTGCTTCCTTTAGAACCGTTAGTTGAGCCGTGCATCCCATAGGAAACTACGTCACGTTCGGCCACTGACCACCCGATCAGAGCTAACTTCGAGGTAAGCTGGATTTACCAGTTATACCTGCCGCTTTGACACGACCGTTGGTCCACGAAACCCAGCAACCATGTCTCCATGTGCTACAGTGACAGAAGTTGACCACGTGGACCATGAACATAACATCACTTTGACTAGCATAGACTGTCTGCTTTGTTTCTTCAATCTCTTATTGGCTGTCTGTATAACAGTACCGTGTCAGACATCCAAGTTGCATATCGGGATGGCGAGAGTGAACAGTCGGGTGTTTGGGTTCAGACAGTGCGAAAGCGTCGATGTGGTGATCTCGTTATCTGCGCTTCAGTCGATCAAACCACGGTGCAGTCCAGTGCATGTCTGTTCGTATCTCTGGATTTCGAGGGTGTTATTCTGCAAGGTAACCTCACGCGTACGGTAGCAACTTGTGAGTAAGCTTATTCTCCTGTCTCGTTGTCTAGGTGAATGAAGACTTAGCGCATTGGGCTTTAATTACCTATCTCAGGTCGTACAAACTATGTGTATTCGATACTGGAATGTTTCTTTTATGTCGCAACTTTTGCTTGAATCACCCACCATGCCAACTGAACACGTATAGTGTATTGCTTCGTTTACTCTGATTCAGTTTGTCTTGATTGTAGAAGGTATAAATGTACGATTGTGGGAATATGACGACATCACAGAGCAAATCACTGCACACATGAAAACGTCGGGGAATACTGAGTTGATGTTAAAAGCTGGTGTCCTTGGACTTCTTTCAATGTGATGTAACCAGCAGGGCAAAAGACGAACATTATGGTTTAGTAGTGTGATGATCCTTTGTTGAGTGACTGAGGTGAACAATTCGTCAGATTTCTGTATTTTAGCTGGATAAATTTGCTCTCACTCAGATTGTAGTCTTGTGGCTATGCACCTGTTTAGGTCACCCGTCTCGTTTATTAGGGCGGAATTTTCAAAAGTTCCGCGGATGTGATTCGCTTAATTTGCAGTCACTCATTCAGACAGTGTTTGCTCATCACCTTCATGGAACCAGTCTGTAGGAAACAAATAACTTTTGACTGGTTTAATTTTCTGGCACCGAGTCAAAACGTTCGTTTTTTACTGTGCAACTGGATTACAGTTGTCGGGCAGTTTTGGAAATTTTAATTAACTCACCGTATTATATGTATCCAAATCCATGGTAAATTTACTCAGCAGCTGAGCATTTTCATGATCTCCATTAAAACAGGCAACGTGAAGGGGAGTGTCACCTTTCTGAGGGAAGAATAGAACAAACAAAGACAAGTTGGTAGTTGGACTGATAAGGTTTTAAGTGTTCTCAGTTAGAATGAAAGAAAGAGCCATTGATAACATCGCCCCGTGTTCGCATTCGTCACATTCTGACAAAGCTAAACCTTGTCCACCCCATTAGCCCGATCAGTGCTAGTTGAGTGGATGTGCTGCCACCTGATCGATAATTTGAAGGTTTGTTGTTTCGTCGCCTGTTTCAAAGTAAACATGTCAGTCGGTAAATCTGGGCTTATATCAATACACAACGAGCACAAGTGTCCTAAAAAGTTTTTCTTTTACCTAAACCAACACCGCTCGAGCCCAGAGTGTTTTCCACCCGTCATTCGGTTTTTACCGAGCATGGACGTGTCTTTCGTAGTGGTGGTTTTCACCAAGCCCATCAGTTGGTGTTCGTGAATTGAACGAACTGAAAACAAAGTGATAGTTCTGGCTTATCAAGTTGAAAGACACCATGTCCAGATCTGATAGATCCACTAAGCTAGTCGGCGCAAACGTGAGGCTAGCGAACCAAGTTTTCACCCTAAATCACGTAGCTGTCGTTGCCATGTTTCGGATCACGTAGGTTCAGTGAGGGAAAATATTATACTGGTGACGCTATGGGGTACGTGTGATGATGTTTACTCTTCCCGAGGGGTTTCACCCTAGAATTTTGAATTCATCACCTTGTTTCTTTCATAAATGATGCCACGAGTCCGATCAATCAAAAGAACCATCAGAGTAATGCATCTACTGAGTCGGTCGGGATCATTGAAGTTGCCCGATACCTTCCCTCTACTTGTTCGGCGCATGTCCAGATGAACCGATCGGTAACAGTACAAGGTATATTCATCAACAGATCTGAGGTTCTCATGCGCAAAACAAATAGCGCGCAAGTTCACAGACATGACAGTTGAACAAGTGCAGTGGAGTTCAGCGATCGTATTATACTACTCATACCGCGGCTATTCAGTAGCAGGTGCAGGGCATATTTTTTGACAACGTACAAACCACAAGAAGACTGCAGGAAGGATAATCAAAGTGCAGCATCACCCATAACAGTCCCTGCTACTCAATGGAACTGAGCACTGACATCTGTGGTAGCCGAGATTGTCTGAGGCCGAATACTGCGTGCAAATGAGTGGTTTTGTGACAGGTTTGGTTTACATGCTTAACCCGTGTATTGGTTTGTCGAGTAAATAGTCGTTGTGCCATCCGCGTCCTTGGGTCACAACACAAGTACTTGCGTCCATTCGACTTTCGTGCCGAACATTTCTACTGGGAAACATACGATACGTTATTTTTTGATTGTGACATCGTCCGTGCGTTCCTTGCCGGCTGCTCTGTTTGTGAACCGGGCGCGTATTGATTTTCACCATTCCGGCAGACGCAAAACATCAGCCTCAGTAAATTATTATGAAAGCAGATCGTTTCATGAATACAGGGTTATTTGGTTTATTGAGACTTTTGTCTGTATGGCAAACATGCTTGGGCCATTCATCACTAACGATCGGATGATCATCAGATGTGGCCCAACTACACTAAACAGAGAATGTCAGTCAATCAATCAGAATGTCAATCACTAATTCATCAAAAGGGATCATTGGTTAAAATTAATCACTTCCCAGTTGAGTAAAATATGGCACCTCATCTAATGACCATAACTCGACAATGAATGTGTTGGAATGCTAACATTGGATTATCGAGATGTATGCCCGGTTAGTTCATTCAAATGCCTTAGTGTTAGTTAGATAAAGCAAGAAATTAAGGTGCTGCTCTCGTAACCCTAACAACGCCGTTCGAGAGTTGGATGGTAGTATTACATTACACTGTTCATACCAAATCAAAGTGAAACAACTGTCATGGGCTTACGGAAGGTCAAGCTGAAGAGTTCTTCAAGACATAAGTCTTTCCAGATCCTTCACTTTCCATTTGAGTCCCAGTGTATTCCTGTGTGAATTGAGCGGTGATTATTTTCGAATTCTGCAACTCGAACTGCAACATCCTTGCACGAATGAGTACTCATACTGATGTTAAGCTCAAGAAGTGTATGGGTACGGTTTTGGTACGGGTAAGACTGGAAGATTACAGATTATTCGTACTCAGTCATTTTTCATGTCATGTGGTTCAAAAATAACACCAAATACTGAATCTGTTTCTAATCTTCTGTCCTGGACACCGTATGCTAATGATACATCGTCTAAATGTGGAAGGTTGTCCTTTGTTACTGTAACTTGAAATACGTACCAACTTCCATTTATCTCGTAAAACTATTTCTAGTGGGTTATGTGTTACAAAACTGGCTATGCACTTCTATGAGTGTATAAACCAGATCTTTAGTGAAGGGTCTCATTAGGATGTACCGCTAGTTTTAACAGGTCTCTACTTTCTACGGATCCCTTTTACTCTGCTCGTTGATTGTACTTTTCCTAATTATTTCAAGGCGCCTGATAAATTTTTCAACAAGCTCCCATCTGACACTTCCTATAATCTTCCCGAATTGTTCACCAATCACACTAAATTATATAGTTTATTTTGAAAAACAGTACACACATCTTCGTTCAGGGGAAGAACAAACGGTGACACCAAAGTAAAGCAACAAATGTGTAAAAAGATTAATGTGAAGACAAGCTGTCTGTCAAATGTCAGACGCTGCATACATAACAACACCGCACAGTTGACAAGTCCTCTCACAGGAATAGCAAGCGTTAACAGCCCAGTCATCAAATGAAAGGTAACATATGCGGTATATAACAAACGGATTTTAAAAAAGGAGAAAATACACGAAAAATAGTGATAAAAAGGATAAACAATGTGGCGACCCTATTCGTTATTGTCAACTATGTCAGAACTACGAGTGCCATTTGTACTTTTTTTGCTTCCAACTTTTATATGTACTTAAACATTTGTTTGAACGAGTAGAGATTCCGCTAAATACCCCGCGCAGTCGAACGTACGACCCCGCTGCTTGCTCGCTTGTCGCTGCACTATGTTATCGTTTTGTCTTGGTATTCGTTTACTCTCGCGTTGACCTCGCAAGTCAACAATACACTCTTTGTTTACTCGTGTTATTCTCAACCAGTCGTCTTCGGTTAGCTTGACCCTACAACAGTCAGTCTCACAAAATCAAAAGCTCTTCACGGCACAGAAGTGATACCACAGTCAAGGCTCACGCAACGAAACAGAAAAATGTCCTTCATAATGAGACAGCTGTCAGAAAGGTGGCAACAGTTTACGCCAGGTTCCCCAGATAAATGTGTCGTAGGTTTTTAGGGAACCTAGAACAGTCAGTAGACATAAATCCGTGACTGCGTAAGAGGGCAGTCCCAGTCGAAGAATAGCGCTACTTGAAGAGGGAACTATAATACCGCGAAAAGAGATGATCACAGGTGAATGAGAAACAGAGTTCACATCACAGCCCAAAGTATGGAGTACCGATTGAATGGCGATGTTCTAAAAGTCGGTTCTGTATTTTGCGACCTTGTCCTTCCTGGAAATTTGGCTTCGGTAGTCATCAACTATACTGACGTCGTTCACCACAGCAGCGTCGTCACGAACCGCGATCACATCGGGTTTGATGAACGAACTCGCTGTTGATACTCGCACTTCTCGAAGACTGTATAACCCAAGTTGCACAGCTGTTTCGCCAGGTCTTTTGCCGTTGTGTCGAGCACAACGCAAGTCATGGGTAATCCAGCATGACTGTAGAATATGAATAAGGCTTTCCGGTTGGACGCAGTTGCCACGTCAGAGAACTGAATGGTCGCTTCGGCCATCTCGTGAATTTCGGACCCTAGCCCGCAACAGACTACATCTGGGCTGGGTGGCACGAATAAAGATTCTGGGGGAGATGCGGTCTGGGTTAATCAGCCAACGATTAGAGAATGGAGAGCGTAACACTTCCTGAAGACCACGGCAGTCTGGCGAGTGATAGAGTTTATCCATCCACGCCACGTGCGCCTCCTCCTTGTTCGTCACCACTAAACCGTGAACGCGTAACGGGACGTTCACCTCCTTCAAGATAGGACCAAACGAGTTATTTTTAACCACATTCCGCAGAACTGGACATTGACTGGAGAGTAGTCTCTCCACTCGAGATTTGCGCAAGATGGGAATAGTAGTAGATAAACTCGGGATGCCTGAACCGCACAAACGAACTGGGGGTATGGATGTAGCTGATTGGTACGTCTTTAGGAAGGCGGAGCCATGGCTTATAGTACAATCCATAGCTTTGAGCGTGTTACGGTGGACTCAACTCAACACTAAAACGTGATTCATCCTCGGGATCAGATGTTGTCTCGAGAGTTCAAGACGTTGGTGTGGCTTCAAGGGAGCTTTGGTAGTTTCATCCAGCATCGCATGAAGTTGTAGACGGTGATTAGTGAATGCTTCACCTTTCCAGGTAAAGGGGATACATAGATAGGTCACCGTGTCGGAGACGCTTAGTGAATGGATAATGTCCGGACCGAAGTGGATAGACTCATCAAAGATGGCAGTTGCGTTATGTTTATGGTCACCGCGGACGAACATGAGCTTAGACTTCTGTGTGTTGATCTTCAGCCCGGATAGTTCAAGGGCACTAGCAGCCGCTGCAAACTTCTCAGAGAGACGCATAGGATTCTTAGCTAGAAGGAGCAGATCGTCGGCTTAGGCGAAGCTGATAACCAGTATATCGTGAAATTAGTAGCCAAGCTGCGGTCGAGATGGAACCAGAACCTCATTCACTGTCATGATGGATAAAAGCGGGGACAATGAGTCATCCTGGCGAACACCCCGCTGGGCTCGCAGAATGGAACCATTGGCCGTGGCGGAAGCATTCCGATATGAGTCGGCAATGTAATGCGTTAGAGGTGGAGGAGCACTAAAATCTTGGGCCGGTCTGATAATCGAATCCTGTGAGATAGAATCGAACGCTTTGGACACATCGACAAAAGACGCACACAGAATTGAAGACGTGGTACATGAGTTCCGAAGCAGTGCATGAAGCAGTGAGGTCTCCTCGAGGCAATCGTCAAGAGCGGCAAGTGCAAGCGTGTATTACAACGATCGGCCAATATTTTGTGGAAACAACGTATCAAAATTGAAGATACGGCGATAGATCTGAGCTCGGTGGGAGATGAACGATTATTTACTATGGGTACAAGCGTGATGCGACAGCGGCATAAGTGAACTGCACAATTTTGGGTTAGCAAGAATAGGTTGAACTATCTGGCCAAGGCATCAGCTTTCATGCACTTCAACTGTTTGACAACAGTTTGTCCAAACCTGAGGCGGTGTGTCCCATGTTTTTCAAAGTGCGTGATGCTTCTTCTCTAGTGATCGGGTCTACCAGAGACCAGTCCTGATGCAGAATCGTGTGAGATGGTCGCTCATCAACGTGCGGATGAGCCCATAGTACATTGGACCAGTATTCGTTGGAATTATCCGGGATGCCGCGGTTCAGCATATAGGTAGTTCTCCAATCGCCAGAAAAAAAACTGCAAACTATCCTTTGGACTTGTGTTTGCTCTAACTTCGGTTTACAGTGTTTCAACTCTTTCCAAGCTCTCACGTTATCTCTGAGACCACCACAGACCAGCAACTGATCTAGTGGAACGCTTAGACAGCAGTTACTCTCATTGTTTTTAATACAGTGTACGTTTATATGTTGTCAGCTGTGTCCAGTCTGTTCAGTTGAATGAATCTGTAGCACAGCTAGACTTGTAAGCCCCGATCGGATTCGCAAGTCAGCGTTACCTTAGTTCAGTAGACTGAAACCTATCGTCACTAGCTCGCACTGTGTTTATCAGACTATGTGTAACTCCGACGAAAGTTGAATGGGCAGAACCGATGAATAATGGGAGGATGGGACAAATGGTTGCTTTTCAAAATAAGTTCGGGATTCGAATACTCTGGTTAACGCGTTCATTCTGGATACACGCAAACTGCCAACTTCGTCAGTTACCGAATGCATATTGGTCACAGATCATCAGTTTGATCTCGATCCCTACGTTTTGCCGAGTCGAACTGACGAAAAATGTCGCAGTTGACTGCTTCATACAATAATTGTCGCTACCGGATAAATAACCAACTGTCTAGAGTAAACACAAGATTTAGCTGTTTCTGGTGAAAGACAAACATTCAGTTCTCCCGAGAGTAAGCTTTGTTCAGATTCAACTCGTTGATTTACTTATTATATTCAGAGGGTTTCGTAACAAAAGCAGTTTTACCGCCTTTTACCAGGTGATCACAGAAAGCGCTGTCTTGTTCTCAACTCAGCTAGGCTAGTCGAATGCACAGGCAAAACTTAGTGTGAGGAACTCTCTTTTTTGATGGGGGTCTGTTAGACGCACAAGGTTTAAAACTTCAATGGAACGGTTGATCCTCGCTCTATTTGTTGTCATCCCTTCTTATTGTGTTAATGGACACTGCACATGGTGGAGAGCGTTGTTCGTAACTCATAAAGAAGGTGGTGGACCTGAGAATTACTTCGATACATGTAAACACGCCTTAACCTTCATGCATAGTTAATTGGACAGACGAAGAGGTCAACTGGATGAATATGGCACAACAATCAAGCCAAGAAAGTAGACAGTTCCTCCAATTGTACCGCGCTGTGATAAGTAGTTGGGGATCTAGCAGATTACTCACTTTCAGCCAAATCACTTTGAATTACTCAGTTGTAAACGCTGATCAGTTTGTCCCATCGTCTCAACAGAAGTCACGGTTACTGCATATTTGACCTCAGTTAGCGACCGGTGATTAGGACCACTGAGTCCTGTCAAACTCTCAGGTTTCTCTAAACCTGCTGAACAGCGTATTAGATTACCGATGAGAAGTCAACTCCTTAGTCGGATCAAACTGAGAATCATTCATGACTGATCGTTTTTGTTCTAAAGATTGAGAGATCGGAGATTTTGATTTGACTTTGAAGTCATAACTATGGGAATTATTGACTGAAGTTAGCAAGATTAGTTGTCTCTTATCGCGGTACTGGAGCAGCCTGATAAGTAAACATAAACGACGGTGGTTGTGTGTTCAGATGTGATATTTCGACCATGCCTAGCCTGAGGCCATTGGAGTGGTGGTCCACCTGATTGTCTCATGAAAGCGTGGCCGGATTTCTAACCCCGGTCGTGGCAAAAGTATACACTACTGACGAGCCCTGGCAGGAGAAGAAGTTGAGCCTAGTGCCTTATTTCGAAAGGGGATGACAGAAAAGTCTATCGGAATGCGATAGCCGCGACCAGCAGTAAGTGAATGTTCAAGTTAACTCTTCTTCCACTGGTTGGCGTTCGAGAATTCGGTGTTGATTTTCGGCAATCCATCAACTTGAATATCATGACATTATTATCACTGCTCTGTATGGCTAAATACCTATACCTTTTAACAGTGACAACTGACTAGCTGAACAGAAAGCGTACTTTGAAAACTTGTTGTTTGGGAGG
Organism: Paragonimus heterotremus; assembly: GCA_013368495.1. Classification (NCBI taxonomy): domain Eukaryota; kingdom Metazoa; phylum Platyhelminthes; class Trematoda; order Plagiorchiida; family Troglotrematidae; genus Paragonimus; species Paragonimus heterotremus. Next base: position 178,650 of record LUCH01000508.1, read on the forward strand.
GGGGGGTCGAATCTTATGCCCGGAATGCACACAGCGTCTTCGCAGACAGGTTTAATTAAGTGGTTTGTATGTTTGGATAATCTATCACCTGATTCGCCTGTGCTGTTAATCAATCTGTGAGCAAGCTCACTTTGTACATTTTTGAGTTACTGTCCTAAAACAGAATATACGTCTCAAACTCCTTAATCTGTAGTGTTCGTATTGATTATGATGCAGGTGCTACTATGCGTATTTTAAGTGACATCGAACCGCAAAATCCGAGTTAGGTATTTTAGACAATGTGCGTGATCTGCTGCTCATTTGAAAGAAAACAAACCCAAATTGACAAGCTTACCTCGTCAGTCAAATCTGTACGAGCTCCAGCGTTCAGTAGCGCCAGAACACACTGAACAGAACCCTTGGTCACCGCACACATCAGCGGTGTATGGTGATCCTGAAATTTTAGTACCAGGTGACGGGGGAATAACCTTTCATTGCAAGCCATCATTCGTCATAATGAACAGCATTTTTTATATGCGGTAAATATTAGCATCTTTTTTTTCTGGGGGGATGTAGTCAATAAAAAGATGAGTATAAATTTACGTTTTCATCAGCTTTGAAGCAAACTAATTTTGTTTACGTTCACTGTTTAATGTCTTATTCCAAAATCGGTTTTTAAATTTGATAGAGTGAAGCTTTTAAAAGTCATATGGCCACCAAGAAACTTTTCGTCAATAAGTTAATTAGTTAATACACAGACCTGTGTGGAGACATTTTAGTAAAGCAGGAGAAGTGCGCAAGATTTAAAGGCGAATCTGATATTACGAATTAGATTACGGGTCACTAAACCTACCTTGGTGATATCATCTCACCAACTCATAATAGTAGCGAATAGGCTAGTATGCGATAATGTCAAAATCATGTACTACTTTCTTCATTACAGAATTATTTACAACGCAATGCAACTCATACTGACAACTATATGAGCGCTGATTGTCAACAGTTTTTCATTATATTCAGCATTATGGGAAATTAACCACATCTTAATACACAGAGAAGGGAACAATATTACTTGTTCAATACAATATTCTTGTTCAGCTGACTTTAGAGTGACTAGCAACACTACCAGAATTTCACAATTCACAATTTTCAAATTTTGGTCCACCACGTTTTTGAACACATTTTACTACTAACGGTAAATTGGTAATATTCGAGTTAAGAAAAACTAACCGGATACTTAAGCAACGAAGTGAACAGTTCAGCTGCCGCAAAACTGTGCTGGCAGTTTTTGAAAAAGACGTCCACCACCTCGAATAGCTTTAAATGCTCCACATTTGCCTCAGCACCAAGTTTATATTGTGATACTTTCATCTCATCATTCATTTCATTACCACTAAAACTACATACTATACACCAATATTCGTCAAATGTAAATGCCCGTCTGGTCAGTCAGGATATACAGGATGATCTGGTCCTACCAATCGCTGTTCATGACATGGTCAGGTTCATGTTGCGCAATCAATTTCCGCCACTTAGGTCAAGCATCACACCATTTAATCACATCGCTGTGCTAATGTTCACGGACAACCGCTGGATAATCAAACGTCTGCACTATTGCGTCACTCGTAGGCACGGCTCAAAAACTTACGATCCAAACTTTAATACACATGTCTGGATTTGACTGCCTTTCCATGGCCTTTGAAGATGATCGTATTATCGCGCTCACGTCACGGATACTGTCAGGAGTACGGTCACCTAAAAGCTTACGGGATCCAAACGATCACCGTACTGTCCACCAGTGGCAGGTGACCAGGCGGAAAAATCAAATACCAGGATTGGATAGCAAACAGGAATATGTCATAGGTTTTTGTGTGCGCACCATTCTGGAATACAGTGGTATCTAAATCAACTAAACAGTCCATGAGAAGGTCACTTCGGGCATGTTATGGAAGTAACCCTTATCCCAACCGAAATCCAATCGATCAATGCAAATTAAGTGTTTATGCACAAAAGTCAACCAAATTATCACACTAAGGCAACAGCTATCATTCAATATTGGAGGCCTGTGATCCCACGCGAACACATATGTACGGGCTAAAACGAGGATGAGCAAAACAGACTAACCAAAAACAGGTCGACAAACCAATTCGCCTTTGAGCCACCGAAGAAAATGCGGACCTCCACTTTAAATATCCTACTACAAGTCACCATTTTACTAAATTGTGGCTCCTCCTCACGTTCTGGCGTAGTATCAGGAGAACAGAAACCCAGCAACGAAGACTACAACTGTGGCGAACAAACCACAATTTCTATTCCGGAACCGCTGTGTATAATAGAAAATACACTGACGAATGGTTGAGGACTACGAGAAGCCACATGACATAACTTTGCAATGTTAGTGTTGTTCGGGAATCAACCGTTGGCGCAAAAGTATGCGTTCAGGACTGAAGCCCACAAAGTAGTTGGAACCCTGAACATCGAGAATAAAAATGAAAAACACTAAAAGCTGATTGTCGGAGAAGTCTTCAACTCCCCGGAAAATATTTAGCTACTTCGCAAAACAGGTCCAAAACGTTACTATTTTAAGTAGCTTTCAAATATGGCACGGATATGTGATTTTTGGACGTTCACGAGCATTCTCGACCATTCGTTACTAGTTTTCTTATCCCGCTTGCACGTTCCTCTTCTCATCAGGGCCTCGTTGTATTGTCTGGAATTTTGCCTGATCCATTTTTTTTACTTTTCTCTCTTATTGATCAAAAACCCTATAATTATGAACAAGTTTGGACCACGTTGTCTTCGAACTAAGCGACATCATAGAGCTATCTGCAAGCCAGTCTTATTCCTGTATTCATAAGTTAGCCTTGCGTGGTTGGTTTGGCTGGGAAGTTCTGAATTAATCGTGTATACTCCGCCATCCGTTGCTCATGGTCGCTGTGCGTCGCTCCGTTACCTAACGTGTCGCTATATGTAGTTCTGTCGTCTACTGCTACTTGGGTATCAGTTTGTCGACAGATTTATCCGCGAACTGGACGTCGCAAGCTCGCAGGGCGAAGGCTAATATTGCTTTCGGACATCTTGAGAGACGTGTCTGGAAGAACCATAGCCCGAAGATGAACACTAAGCCCTGTGTCTACTGCTCAGTTGTGCGGTCCACGCTGCTGTACGCTAGTGAAAATTGGACATTGTATCAGCGAACGCGCGCTATTTAAGCCGTTTTCAGGTTCAATGTTTGAGGCGGGTCTTAAGTATTCGGTGGTCGGACAGGGTTCAGAGGTACTGTGGCGAGCAAACACGGACGGGATGGATTCCATGCTGACGCCAAATCAGATTCGCCGGCTAGGTCACTTCCGTCGTACAGGCGATGACAGTATCCCAAAACAACTGCTGTACGGTCGACCGTATTCAGGTAAGCGAAATCCTGGTGGTCAAAAGCGAAGGTATAATGATGTCATGCAGACAATTTTCCACATTTTAACACTGATATTAGCGTTCAACCGAGCGGTCTGGGAAAATATAGTCCAGACGGGCGTCCGTAAGTCCAATGAGCAATTACCGTGCTGCCGAAAACGGAAGTGGGTGGTACGCATGGGAACCATCGGTGCCATAGACTGGTGACCAGATTACATGGTGTTGAGAGGTGTGTGGCCGCCGCCAGTGAGCTGGTTATTTGGGATTAGTAGTTCACCGACGTATTCATTATACACCATCGACCAAGAGGCAACGAGTGAGTAAGAATTAGATAGGTTGTATCAGTTACATCCGTTTTTATTGTTCAAATCAACGAACGATTACCGTTGTTCGGCAACTCACCCGCTACTCTTTTCAGAAACTTGGGTGTCTATGGCCGTTTACCCTTCCTTTTGTTCAGTTTTGATTGCTTATTGTATCCTGAATGTTATTTCTGTTTTCCTTCAGTTCAACCTTGAATCTTGATCCTGCTCTTTATCCAGTCTAGAGTGCATCACCATGTACTTCTATACTGAACTATTTCCTGCATTATATTTTCAACATTCTTCTTCGCAGTTAAGGTCATACCATTGGAATCGCTCTCTGTTTATTGCCCGATAGATAGGAGTTTCATTTTCGTGCTAGGCATTCAGTTGGCTAACCAGCATTTACAGACAGGACATAAAGGTCTCACTTACACGCTTCCTGATCTCATTCCTTCGGTTTTACATTGGATACGTTGTGTAGGAGTGGAACCACAAGTGATACAGTGCAAGCCACTTGTGATGGTGATTAGGCGCAGGCGTCCTTTGGCTTCTGTCAATGTGACAGGCTAATCCGTTTCGGATGCCGCCAACTATTATCCGTTTTAGTCATCCTGCACGTACATAGACCATAGACCCAGTTACAACATCTCTGATCTCAATAGTTGTCATTTTTATGAAAGTCAGTCAACAACAACCTGTCAACATCTATGGTTTTACCCACATGGTGGTTAGACGCCTGTACTACGCAGCTCTTAAATATTTGAAAGAGAGTTATGTACGTGATGTGCAACGAGATGATGTTCGATACAGAAAATTGACGTTGACGTAGGATTGCAAAGCAGTCGAATTCTGCAAACTTACTGGCTTAAAAGTATTGACCTACTAGGTTTTCCTTGGTTATAGACGCAATAATCCGTACATTCCTGAATCTACGACAGGCTCCTTTTACTCATTTTACAAACGGATACTAGAAGATTCGAAGTCAACGTGACAATTTGCAAGAGAAATTGTGAACAAAAGTGCCCAACACTGAGAGGAACATTCACAGTTACAGTTCTGTTAGCCATCAGCCAAGATACCAGCATAAAATTAAACCTCTCGCAATCTGTGATAGTTAATTATTAACGTATTCTCCCAATCATAAGTTCGTAAGTCACATCAGTTTCTTTGGCATAGCCAGCATATTTGACCTAGAGTGCCTTCTATGGCCTCTTCCCAGAATGATTGCGGCGTTCACTGAACAGCCAAATCCAAGTATCAGTGGAATAGGGTTGTAAGAATCCATTACTGAATTCTGGTATACAACTACCACAGTTTACCCATTTCGAAAGTAGGTCCACGTAATGCATGCTCTACTCATAAAAAAGCAAACCGGTTTTTATTTTATTATGTTAAATACTCTTGCAACCTCTTTAGATTTTTCTCATTTCATTGAATGCCTGATGGATAGAGCTTTGGCTACAACTGATCTTCTAAAATGTTCATCAGTTATCAACTATAAAATCCTTGGTGCATTCACCGGAAAGAAGTGTTGGCTGTTTTTTCTAAGCCAGAACCGTTCTCTGTTTTTGCTCAAAGAAAAGGAAAACACATTTAGTGAATAGGTCAAGGATGACGCAGATCGAGGCTGACGTGAGTGGAAACTAAGCGACCTATTCATATAATGTTTCGATCACGAGGTTATCCAAAATCACAGTTCCTCTCACCATGTGATCATATCTCGCAGACCCGGTACCTGCCTAGACGAGTAGGCTAGTTCAGAGTCACCGGGTCCGTCCTCAAGCTGTAGATTTGGAAAAGACCTTCCGAGTGAGGGAGGACTGTCAAACAAGTTGGGATCTCGGCAAACAACCACTGGCTGACAATGAGTAATAGTAATACCACAGCGTGGTGGATTCACGGTTGGCAGCCGGGACCTCCACGAAATGCCACGTAAAATGTTTATTGGTACTGCGATGTGGCTTACGCTACTAAGTCACAAAAGGGTTTCAGATGCTTCTGACGGGAGTACACCAGCTTACGCACAGCATGTTGTTCGTGTGGCGTAGAGACGTCTCCAGTCTCCGCCAACCATGAACAAATACTGAGGAAGGTGCACGAGTCACCTCGATGATCACCGGCTCCTACGGGTACGCAGGATATGCCGAGAACCCTAAACGACTGGACTTTATTCAAAGGGCGTATGAACCAATTTGGCCACCGGCTCATGACAGCAGGAGGCATGCGTCTCAACAGCCCTGAAGATCTCGAACTCCCTGGCTGGACAGACCTAACATATCAGATCCGCTTTCGTTGGTGAGTCCTTAAACTGCTGCGCTGCTACTGTCGTAACTTTCTACAGGGTGTATTAGGCATCCGAGATGGACGAAACCCATCCAAATGGTATATGAACCGAACCACCACTGACCATCTGTCCCAGTGAACGGCGAACTCAATGCTTCATTCCGCTTTCTTGTGGGTTAGTTACCTTTTGAATCAAAGGCTCCGGGTACGGCCTTTCAAGGCAACTCCGTTGTCCGGTCTGGACAACGGGCAAGTACTATGCCCTCACAGTTATGAACTAAGATTCATATTTATTATGAATATTCTAATGCCTCCCTGCCATAACTCTTTGGCCGAATTGCCAGAGACCGGCTTTGTTCCTATGTCACAATTCGCCGCATCAACCCATTTTCTCTCCTTCCCTCTTCTTTTTTCACACAACTCTACACATGGTGACTCCCAATCTTATTTTCAGACACACACCAGAGGTTCACCTCATTTGCCGTTCGTGACGAAAGTCATAGGCTGAATGATAGTATGTCAGACACCAAAGTTCCTTTGGCTAAATAACACAAGCCCCTACTCATTCCTTGAACGTCATGTAGGCTGGCCATCTTTGGTGTTCGAACACGTGTGCAATTAGGGCATTTGTTGCACGTACTTTGCAGACCCATTGCCATAGATATATGTTTTCATGTTGGAACACGGCTTCAGGATCCTAACTCAGTGTTGCATCTACAATCTCCTTTAGCCGTCTCACTATGGGGGTACAATATGCACTATTTTGGAAACTCTGCAGCGCAAGCCGCTGACAAATCCGGTGTTGGAATTGCCCATTAACGAAGTCGTTCCAGTCGATTTGGGTTTGACTATCATCCTCATTTTCAAAACGAACTCACACACTTTGTGTGCAAATCACCAAGCGATTAGCTTGATTCCCACCGCGTCGAATTTGTTCGTAGCAATCGTACTTCGTAGACTAAATGAAACACGCGAACAACGTTTTCGCAGGAGACAAGCTGGGTTTCGAGGTGGCTGTGGATGCACTGGTCGCGTCTCCACACTCTGCCAGATGTTTAAACTTCACCAAAAATTGCTATCTCTCTGGACATTGGGTTTAAGTAACAAAACTTTACTCTGGGACTGTCTGTCGAGAAATGGTGTTTCTGGAGAGTATGTCGACATACTGAAAACAAATTACTCTCATACCTGGAGTCAGGTTATGGTTTATGGCAGCTTATCACTTACCGTCAGCAACTTAAGTGAGAAGCGACAAAGTTGTTCAGCCCCCTTCCGATTCAGTTTTGCAACAGACAAGTTCCTAGTGTGTGTCCTGACAAATTGCGAACATTATAGTAGGAACTGCTCTCAGGCATTCGACTTCCATATATGGAATGCGTAAATGATATCCCTCTAATCATTATTGTCATGACTCTGTGCCCGGTCTCACCGTTGATGGCGGGCTGCCGGATGTAATCGAGAAGTCTATGTATCTTAGGAACTGTATCGGCGATGATGGAATGTCTGATGAGATCACAAATCGCATAGTGAAGGCTTGGATGGCGTTCGCCAACTTACAATGTCTGTGATGTCAGCATGATTTCAGTTTATCTGTGCGAGGCCGAGTTTACAATGCTGACGTAAAGGCAGCCCGATTGTACGCCTACGAGACCTGGTCTATTCGAGCGTTGAATATTCATAGAGTAACCGATTACGACCATTGGTGTCTCCGAAACATTAGCGGCGTGTGATTGGAACACGGAGTCAGCAATAACGAAGTCAGTCCACGTGTCTTCGGAACGGTTAAACACTGTCCATCCTTAAGCATTTTGATATCATTTCACAGGCTTCGTTGGTTTGGCTGCATCTTACAAATATCAACTCAGCGCCTGCCACATCGTGCTTTGTTCGTGAGTGGCGGGTTAGGCTGTAAGCGGCAACTTCATGGCCAACGCGTGACTCGGGTTCGAGATATGAAAGCACTCACTCTGAAGCTTGCTTTAGTAGGACGCCCCTTTCTTCCTGGCTGGGGTCCAAAGAATAGTGAAAACCTTTGGTTGAGGATGCTGTCTGATATGACGAAGAACAAAATTCATTGGCGCTTGTGTTACGAAATTCTGCATGCCTCGGTGTAATTTTTCCATCTCTCTCTCTTTGTATCTTTCTTCTCTTCCTATCTCAAACAGTACCTTTTGCCTGTATATTTATTTTGATACGTTTGCCATCCTAAGTGGTTTTCAAGTGTCAAGTATATAATATATACTTAATTGTATATATCTTGCAGTCCTCGTCGGTTTGGAAATGCGACTGCAGTCGGTTATGACAAATAAATAAACTCGGCTGCGCGAACGGTTGCACAACCAGTGATAACCTGTGAGTGCACATGTCAGCAGCCGCATAGAGGAAAACTTCGACAACGTCTATTTACCAGTGGCACCAGCAAAAGTAGATCTTTTCGTTAATGACCAGCATTCGTGTTATATGGCTGTGGTACTGGCTCGTGATAGCCGGGTCACTTGTGTTTCACTGTTCGTGCACACTGGTCATACCATTTCGGCATTGAGATCGCTATACGATACCCATCCAGGATAATTGGAAATGTGAACATCTCCAAACTTAGCGCTATTGCACAACGTCGAATTCTTTATCCCACACACTTGCATCATACGACCTCCCGGACTCGGACTCACACAGTAGTAATTGCGATAGATAACGTTTGTTGGAAAAGGCAGTGCAAAGACCAGACGATAAATTTCAATAAATCAACAAGGCTAATTTCAGTTAATTCAACAGGACTGCTGTACCATATCTGGCTGGACTTGTTGTCAACAGCGGTAAAAAGAATGTATTCAATGAGGACAGTAACAGAGGTTCTCTTATTCCAAATTTACCACAATGTTACTCAGCAGTTTTCATTCACTTTGCCTTTTACACTTGAATTGTTAATGTGATCCTACTTGTACAGTAAAGTGTATGACATGTTTGACATATATTCGAACACAGTCTATGAGTAGTCTGTGAAAATAATTATTCCGGCATGGAATTTTCGTTAGTCCAGATGAACTAATTAAAACGCTTTGAAAAGCTACGGCAGACAAAAGGTGAACCAACCTAGTAAATCGGAAGCTGTAAGTCCTCGTTTAAATGTGCAGGTATGGGTGTCAAGTCTACGTTTCAGCTACTAATGACGGTAGAATTCGGTATGCGCGGACGATGACAGAACTGAAATCTATATAATCAACAGACACCTTATTATGCCCCACTCATATGACGCACTACGCGACCGAGGTCACTGGCGAACAGTATTAAGCAGGTATGAGTACAATGAAAGAGATAAACGACAGAAGATTATGGAAGTTACATTGTACAAGAACCAGCAATGACGTACAATCTGTAGTTTCACAACATGAGCCCGAGAGACTCTAATCATGGTTTCATATGCTGTCCAACTCGTTACAGAAAAATCGTCCGTTGATACATCTATTGTGCTATCGTCGGTCAATGAAGTGGGAAGCATGTTAGTGGCATATTTATCACCCATAAATTTGGGATACTGTCATAGGCAAACTACATTTTCCTGCATGTTGTGGTTTTAAACTGTTGATTAGAGTGAACATTTGCGTTAATCCATCATGTTTTCAACCGATCGAGTGATCGGAGATAAGCGAGGGAAAAAAGATGTTTTAATCACGAGTGTAACTTTTTCCATCATGTTTTGTTAAGGTTCCTTTTGATATCACCGGAGCACAGTTTGATAACACTGACAGATAAGCTGATTCGCTTCTGGCCTGGTTTCATGACGGATTAACTGAGCTCAGTGAATGTCGTTCAACCACTTCAGTGACTGCCTGGTGTGGTTCACTACCCCTCCAATCAACTGGTTTCCACTGGTACATTATATTCACTGAGCGACTTAAAAGAGACCGCTCTACTAGCTCAGGTCTCACATACATTGGTACTTTATCATCTGCATGTATCAGTATTATATATAGAAGTACCAGCGATTGAATTGTTGCACACATGTTTCAGTAAGTTGGCTCGCTGCTCGAAGTGACCGTAAGATCCGTGTGTGTATGTGTATGTATGTATGTATGTATGTGTGTATGTGTCATTTCGCATCCCAGGTTAATTCACCTTTCGAACATACGATACCAAATAAGTCAGGTGGAATAGTGCAGGAGTGAACGACGCTACTGGATCATCAAAACGGTAGAACGATACTTACCGAATTCGGCTAGCTGTGCATGAAAAAGCAAGCCAGCCAATTTTTTCCTAAACAAAAGAATCTATGGACGGAACTAACTGTGCTTTGATGTTCAGTAGTGAGAAAAGACATAGGGCTCGGTTAGTTTAATGATGATCAGTTCGCTAACTTTATTCACATGATAACCGAAGTTAAAATATCAGTCAGGAGGATAATGGACATTATGGACAACCTCGAAAGACAGTGAAAATCCTAAGTAGGTAGTCTCGCTTGATTAGGGCAGCCGAAGATTGAAATAAATGCTAAAACTAATAGCGAATGTAAGTATTCGTCAGCTTGCACCGGTCGAAATCCCCTACTACTCGCGAGTAGTTTGAATCAACCGCAGAAATAAGATTCCGTAAACAAAACGGATCACGGTTACGAAAACTATTATAAAGCTGAACAATCTCCCTGTTTTGACAAATTTTCGCGTGTGAGCCTAAATGGTTGTGCAATTCCTGGTTTGTGAGGTTTTTCGGTTTAGAGTTTACGATCGGTGTGCACCCTGAGCTTGTTTCGTAAATATGAATCAGTTGGCTACTTGTTGGGTTGCCCATGCTATATGTTTGAACGATGTCTATATCCACCCTGAAACGGTATAATTTTCTTTAGATCATTGTTACACCCCACTGACTAGCATGTGTTTATTTCACTACATTGAGAGGTGCAGATTTTTATATTGAACGGATTACTTGATGTTCAATGTTTGTTTACTTTATTCGGATGTTACAGGAATGTGGTCGTGAAAGCACCTTCATGAGTCTCGGATTACACTGGATGATTATTGTTCAACTGCAGTTTGGGAACACTAATTTCCCCATTCCAAAATCCTTAGCCTTTTGTAGGCAAATTATTCAAAACGTTGGTAGCCTACCGGTTTTCAGAGCGTCTCACAGTGGCGTACATTTAAACAATCTCAGTTTAACTCAACTCTCTAATATAAGATATAAATTTTGTCATAAGTTTAGTATTTGAATGGTATTAGCTAAAAACTGCAGTATCCATGTTAAACCTGTCCAGTAAGATTATATGGATGTAATCGAAATTTCTAAGGTAGCCTAACGTTGTTGTATGGTTCTTGACTCAATATGGTCCAACCTCAAACATAGCGTTACTCTCATGACGTCATCTCTTTAGCGACGATACTGTCTGATGAATCGGCGTAGGTTTCGTGAAAAAAAGCCCTTCCTCTGAATTGTTGCTGCTTCCCAGTTAGCACTAATTCAATTAGTGACATCATTTGTCCTGGCTACAAGAGTATACTCCTCGATAGAGGAGGCCCTAACATTAGATGCGATCACCACATTTTAAAAATCCGACGGACACCTTTCAGGTACAAACTATAACCTGCAAAAGCGCTAAAAGTGAATGCTAGACTGTGAACGGTAATATGCTAACGATATTCCGTTTACAATAAAGATGGTGTGGTTTACCAGACCAATATCAAATGAAAACTCGGTAAATTCATGGCGACATGGTCTTCTTCGACCACTTCAACTATTCTCAAAAAATGTCGTACCATATCTGATTGTGAAAATGAGTATGGAAATCCTCCTGAACGGCCCTTTTTACATATGTTTCACTTTGTTAGTTAAATGATAGACGAAAAGCCGACAAACAGCATTGAGTGGTGATGAACGCCCACTCGCATCATTCGTGGCTTGCTTCGTTAGGACTTAGATGCTGTTGGGACGTGTTTGACCAGCCAACCGGCCTACTTATGCATTTTTACTGCGGGAAGTCTCTACCCTGTTTTATACTGGCCGGATCAGAATGAGTCACCTGTAACAGTGTGCGCCTTGTCGATACGAGTGACTTTCTCATAAAAGGTCACACCGCTGAGGTTATTAAGAGGACTGTTTCAAATACGTTTTACTAAATTGTGTGCTGTGACCGACGCCTATAGCATCATTATAAAGGCCTGACCTATTGGGTTTTAATAAATCTTCAACTGCTGAACCAGAAGGCGCTGATCTGCTGGTTCGGTGACTGTTGGACATTCGTTTGAGTAGTCAATTTAGAATTGACAAGGCCAAAAACCGCAGAATGGACACAGCAAAGGTACTGTTTTCGTCTACCGAGTTTTTATCACCTGAGGTGATTCGAACCGTCTAGTTGGCTTCATTGAACGTGGATGATTTAAACGAACAGGATTTAGACAAAATACACTTGCGAATAAGCAAAGTTTACGTATTTTAGTAAACCATACTTTGAGGTCTGAAACTGTATTGTGTAATCAGGATAGAAGGACTAGGTCTAGATATATGACCAAATAGCAGACATTCCCAGTAATATTTCGTGAAGAGGAACCAACTTTGAAACTTAGAAAAATAATCCTCAAAAACTGACAGGTACTTGCTCTACTGCACAAACCAAATTGTCGTACGGTAATATTTTAAAGTTTCAGTTACTACCTAACTGAAACCCCGTCAGCGGTGAACACGGTTGAAAACAGAACTTTGGTTGTATGTTTATGAAAGCTTAAAAATATACCATGGAATTCGGGAATATACTTTGCTAACGGTTGCATAAATCACTGTTGTATACCTTATTAAGGGCGTTCCTGTCCGTTCCCACGGCACAAAGTCCGTTGACAACACCATACTGACCAGAAATGCAAGCCACATGAAGCGGTGTGTTGAGCATCTGTATAGAGTAAGAAATGGTAGAATGACATAAACTATTGTCATGTGCGGTGTAATATATTCGGATGACTTCTTCTACTAAATAAACAATTAGAGTTAGTTCATGTTCCTCTTTTAGCTTGTTAATGACGCATACGGACTTGTTTGAAATAAAAGCTGCACTCCAGACTTGTGTACTGAAAGGACACTTTGCCACTAGCAAACTCAGATTTGGTGCCTCGTTCGGGGTGGTTAGCTATAAAGTACCCAAAAAACATGCGGTCGTATGTAAATGATACTCAAAATGTAATTTTCAAAATTACCTGATCACTTCTAACTAGTATGGAGAGCACTGTTCAGCATATTTAATGAAATTAATGATTTTAACCTGTTTAATAGGAGTTGATGGAAGATTCGTTGATTTGGATCAGCTGAACAGTTAAAGTACCTCCCTTGAGATAATCGGGCAACTCGAGCATAAAGCGAAAGTTTGTCTAACGTTAGATTATTCCCTAATTGGACATGACTGTAATATGGGTCTCGTAATCCATGCAACGCATCTATACAGGTATGTGTTCGGCATGAGCAGAAACCTAGCCAGATTGCTTAGTGTAGTTTGTTGGCGTTGTTGCGGTTGTTGTTGTTGTTATCACCTTTTTAGAACAGTTGAACTAAGTGATTCTAAGTGAACATCTCTCAGTCGTTCAATCACAATCTCACCTGAGTTAACATAAGTTCGATGAACTCGATATCTTAAACGAAAGTGACCAGCATATGTGATAATCTGTTGGGCTTTAGGGAAGTGAGTATAACCGTAATTTCGACAGAGGCGTTTTATGCTCATTTTGAACAAGTGCTCCGAGATTTTTGAGGTGTTGTGAAATTGGTGTAGATCACAAGCCGATAGTTAACACCCTCAGCGCGAGCGCAGAAGGGTCGTGAGAAGTTTGCGTGAGAACCGGTTGGTTTAATCATCTAGTCTCTTAAACCATTGTGAGCCTACGTGGTAAAACATGCAGAAGTGACAGGTGAGTTTGGAGTGAACGATGCGTCACTCAGTTAGACAGAATGTCCACAAGGCCACCCTTATCAAAGAATGATCAAAATAAGTAACAATACACAAGACTGAAGGTATTTTACGGTCGTGTCGTTCACTTTTTTTATCGACTGTATGATGAATGGGATAAGAGTGTCCCTCTAACGAGGCCGTCGTGAAAGTGTAGACTGACAGGGAAATCCATAACTAGAAGAATCAGTGGTACTCAATGAAAGCATGTAAGCATACTGCATGGAGAGGTATGTGCACATGTGTATGATTACTGCGAGTCTATAAATAGGTAGCAATGAATTAATTATGCCCAGTCCTCGCTCTCTAAGCGAAACGGGTTGTGCCTGTTCCAGTCTTGTCCAACAACGCACCATAATGTCTATCACTTATTTATGAATGCCATACCTACAAAAATTACCCCATTTAGTTGTGAAAAGGAGAGAGGAGTAAAGTTTAATTCGCGAAACTACTGGACCAAGTTCCGTTCTGCTCTCCCCTTTGGCTCATTTGGTTTGGTGGCACATCTCCATTATAAAATTAACAACTTAGATCAATCATACGGATGAAAACTGAGCATTGCTACCATTCAGTGGTCTGTATGGCGGCTATTTACTTACAGTAACCTGACTTCGAAAGGGTTCATGATAGATGTCATATATTTCAAACAACATACACAATACCCTCTGTACAGCAATGGATCAGGGTTGTTCCTTAGGGAACTGATGACTGGTGGTGGTCTGCATTTTAATTCGGCTATCGGTTAATCCGATTAGCAGCCCAAACAAGAACGAAACCGACACCGGCAGAATGTAAATTACAGAATGAAACAAATGAACAGCTAATTAAAACTAAACGTGTACCATTCCTTTTGGAACAACATGCGTTTTCTGGCTGGCTTGCTAATTGCTTTGAACCACAAATGGAGATCTGGTAGGACGAAGAAACAGCATACCTCGTGTGATGACCCAGGGATCCGACCAATTCGTTTTATATCAGACGGGCAGTTTTGTAATGTCACGTTAATTTAGCCCAGTGACCTCATGGCGGATCACTGAAGTAACAAAATCTGTTCATGAGGCATCTTCTCACACTGGTCTTCCAAAATGAAGTCAGACCAACAAAGAACCTAGTATAAGGCTTAGACAGAAACAGATTTGCTTTGTGATTCATGCTCAAGCAACGTCCATCAAGTGATCACTTGGCATTTGAGCGGTAATGTACAAGCAATACCTGTCTCAAGTACGAACGCTCAACGAACAGGCAAGACTTCATTTTTGGAATCTAAGAACGTGGTATTTTTGTTCCAAACGAAATGCCTACAATATCTACTGAAACTTACTTTGTTGCACAACAGAAAGAAAAAACTGTGATTGGCCAGTCTTTTTAGGTTATCGAACCTGGTTAACTGAATGGTACTCTCTAGAATGTAATCTCTTTTGTATCACCGTTCTTAACACTGTCCTGAGCCCAAAAAACAGACGCTGTAATGTTGTTCTGTTGTCCAGAATTCCTGAGTTAGGATCATTATTATTCCCGGAAATTCGGTAGACCCATGCAGCTCAATGGGTAGTTTGTACGCGTGAAAACGTGCTGTTGTACGGATGACGTAAGGACTATATTGTAATATTTTGTTTCCTGTGTTTTAGTCTTTACGGGTTGCAGTTGTTTTGTTATACACCTCGTGTGGTATTGTTTTATCGTGTAATGGTTGCATGATTGTATCCACAACCTGCAAGTGAGCATCACTCGCTAGTATACTGTTTTTTAGACGGTTTGAGAACAGTTTTATGAGGTCTCATTACGTTACACGTTCTGGTGTCCACATTAATTTATCTGGCAAGGTAAAACTGCCTTCTTCACGGTGTGGCACCCACGCTGATTGAACCTCGTGGAACTCACATTTTCCCTCTACGAAGAAACACATCCATTAGATAAACATTTTGCCTCGCGTACCTCGTAAAACGTTATAAAAGGTTTCAACAGAATTTCCTGTTCGTAATGTAAAAATTGACCCAGATAGGCGATAATTTAAGTTTCGTGCACAGTCGCACAATTACATTGTTTAAGGAGCAAATATCTTGTAACCGAATTTGGTATGGAAAGAGATTAGTGTGTAATGAAAGTAAAATTGACAACCGAAAAACGTTTGTCTGCATACTTTCATAATGACAGAGATATTTTCTCCCAAACACGTTTGCGTAACTTTGTCTACTGAATACTGTTCACTTTAACAATACATCTGATGCGCATAGCTAAAGATTTTCAGTGTGGTTTAAGCATAGTTGTTGAAGGGACAAATAGGCAAGTTTGGGAGAATTTAAGCGTACAGAGTGGCTGCAATCAGTTTCTTTCCGGCTGATTTTCGACAGCCTTGACAGAGTGACACTGACACACACATAAAACACACGTTCAAATCACTTTAGCTCTGCTCAGCCAGATTACTGAATACTTCGCTTACTTACACTGGGACATTTCAGCTTCATTTGAGTGGACCCTGTAAACCGTGGATCAGAACCAATGATTTGACAACCCCCACGTATAGAAATCGACAGTATAAACTGAACACTACTCACGAGTGACCGCATCTTTCGCATTCCCATAGAACTTTATGCCATCAGAATCGCTAAATTCGAGTATCACATACTCATTGAGTCTCACCAGTAATGCATATCCATTGCACGCCTGTGATCTGAACTCAGACCACGCTTACATGAGGCAACCATGTTAACCAGCGCACAATTAATTACTAATACCATAATGCACAGGACAAGGAAGTAACTTGGAAGACAAGGTCTGCCTAAAGATGGTCTGTAAGTTAGTGTGTAATTTGAACTCTAATTGTGAACGATCTGAGAGGATTTCTACAAACATTTTGTTAGCATACTTTGTTAACGATGTTTTCGCTGAAGAAAGCATATCCGAAACATAAAATCTAGGATAAATGTAGAGAAAATGGCCCATTGAGAAACGTCAGCGATGCCTGTTGGCAGTGTAGATGTTTTGGCGTTGGAACATTAGGCAACAGTTAATTCTAAGCAAACGTATTGAATGCGGTATCTTGATCCAAAAAGCATGGACTCTAGTTTTTGTCACCTCACGAGGAGTACATCAAGGAACAACAGTTGAACAAATGTTTGGTGTATCAAACCGATTCTCATGGAAAAAAACTGTACCAACTGCCAGACATGTAATGACAGCTTTTTCGAGATGGTGGTAAACTAAAGGAGACAAAGTGAGGGGCATCCAGTGCAATGAATATTTTTAAGTACGGATACCAGACTGACATTTCGCCATTCGTACGTTTGACAACAAAACTGCGAAAACACACACTTTAGACTAAAGGGAACATATTGGTTCATATGTTGATGGCGTTAAGAAATAGGAACACGAAAGGACTTCAAGGTTTTGGTTTTTTTTTAAACCGGTTGTAAATGTCTTCTGATCATCTCTGGTTCTTCATTCAAAACAAAAATTCGGTCATCGCCATTGCGGACATTTGCCTACAACCGGAAAATTGAGCTGTCCGTTAGAAAAATAGCTTAAAGTACTACAGCAATTTGTTATACATGTAAATTACTTTGTGTGTCACGAGTTTCGCTGGTCTGTGTACCTCTCACTCAATTTGCAGTGGCATGTGAAACTAGTGTTTAAAAAATCTCCGTCGAATTACTCAACTTCTCTCAAAAGTAGCGGTTCTGATAACCTCTTCTGTGTTCACACATTCTCAATGTGCTAGTTATGCGGGTTGAAGGCTACTACAAAAACTTGTCCATTTCAGTTCATTGCTGGTAGAGATAGTACTCCTAGCAGTAGTAATAGTAGTGTTGTGACCGCAAAAGACGTTTGGCAAGCGAAGTTGTTTATTGCATGAAATTCCGTACAGATTATATGAAAACAGGACCGCGGACACATACACTCATTTGCACGGCTGTGTGTTTCCATACATTGAGTAGCAGTATGTTGTCATCCACCCTGGTAGCACGTCCCCATAGTGGATACACACTATACTGACAGCCGATTCTGACGTTAAAACTTGCGCTTTATTTCCCGAATATACTCATTATACTACTCACAAACGAAGCTGCCTGTTATACAGCAGTAGTAGTTTTCCACATTGTGAACTCGAAATCAGTTAGACTAAACAAGACTAATCGGATTCACCGGAAAGACTTTTGTTTAATATGACAGAACTCTAAATTTAGGCATCCATCCAAACTGCTAAGTAGGTTCATTCCATTATCATTACTTCTGTTTTTCTGTTTCTAAGTAGTATACCTGATGTTTATGGCAGTTAACTTCATTACAAACTGACATATCACCATCTTCATGTCCACAGGTAGTAACAAACCAGGTGTTCTCCCTGATTCTCAACTACCATACTACCAAGGAAAGGTGAAACAGACCTTAAATTTAATGTGAAAGAGAGAAGAGTGACGTGAACTAAACACCAAAAATATTTGTTCTCAAATTCAGCCATTCCGTATCTAACTGCCTCCAACCTTCAAATAAACAACTAAGGTGTAACGTGGCACACTTAGTCATAATAAATCCAGAAGGTAAGACTGACAAGCAGAACACTTTGTAAGCCAGTTTCTGTGGCCTCTTGCTTCCCCTCGTAAGCCTTTACTGAAAAGCTCTGTCCGATAGATTTTGAATGACTTATCACAGCTCATGTCCGCCGCTAAATTTCTGATCTCGAACGCAATGACTGCTGGTTCGGATAACCTGTTGTCGGTACTGCTAAAAGAATATGTTGAGTTACTAGTGGAGGTCTTGATTCCGTTGTATCATCTAGTGTGGAAAACGGAGAACATCTGTTCATGCTAGGGTCATTCAATAACAGTTACCGACTGGTCTGAAACGGGGTCTTGTACGTTGCCTGACAAATAGAACAAAAAGAATCTGTACGGAAGATACAATAAAATTGGAGTTAAGCATGCTACAGGATATCCTTTCTGGTAACGCCTATCCTGAGAAATTTGTTATCAGAAACATGCAAGAGAGACCTATGTAAGCCCCAGTAGACACATCTGATAAGAAAAAGATCTATGTTATTTTGCCGTTCAAAGGAGACGCGGCAGCCGAGCTGATAACGCGCCAACTAAATGACGCGATCCGTAGTACCTATTACGCTGCAAGTCCTATCGTAACGTTCCACTCAAAACGGACGGTGCCACTTAATCTGAAAGATAATATGCCTAAAAATGTTGCCTCATTTTTGATCTATTCGTTTGTCTGTTCCTGTGGTTCAGCATATATTGGTCGCATCACTAGGCGTTTATCAGAAAGAATTCGTGAACACTGTCCGGCGTGGCTTCGCTCCGGAACAACAAGGAACATTAACTCATCCATTCTGGCCCACCTAGTCGACTGTGACCGACACACAGACACAGATAAGGCGTTTCACATCGTCTACCGTGCCCCGATCGCCGCGTCACGAAATATCAAATGTTGCATTCTGTCTATAGCCGAGGCGGTCGCAATTCGATTACGTCAGCCGGATTTGTGTGTTCAAAAGTAGTTCGTTCACACCCTGGGATTACCGTGGCCAAACGCCTGCAGTCAACCCATGCGACAATTTGATCCCATCCCCCCCAACTCACCCCAATTAACACTGACTTCCCAAAATCTACCTGCCTTGTGATCATAACCACAACGAATTCGTGTTTGTGTTTTACCCAATCGCTTTACCCTCATACTATTTTTGATCAACAATTTTCCTTACAGTTTCTTGATTTGATATATACTTGTATCAGCCTAAGATGAGGATTTATCGAAAACAGTTCTGTTCGCTGAAACCAAATTTGTTCTCAATGATTTCTACGGGGATTTTCAATTATTGGTTACCGTACATTCAAGAAGGTAAAACTAAAGAGGACATAACTTGACATCAGCCGTATCTAAGGGAATGTCATCCTCTCTAATTCGCCGAGACCTTTCTGGCAAACAGTATGAAAAAAAGGGCAAGATTTCATCCTGGAATCGGATGCTAAAACATTTACCTTTTGTCAAAATATGGTACGACACCACAAGTGCAGGCGACTAGCAGATTGTCGTAATTAAAAAAGGACCACATTCTTCCAGGGGTAAGGTGGATATATCACCTAAACAATATGTCTTTAATGGCTCTAGTTTTTGAAGCTCATCAAGTGTAGTGGAAGACGGAGTCGAAATAATTAGATGTGTGTGAAAAACGCAGTCACTTCTGTTAGAGGATTTAGCTACAAAAGAAAAGTCGCAAATTAGAGTTTCAACATCAACAACGAAAGTCGGTTGTCTAACTCACTCAGTTGCTTTAATGTCATCCGTTCACTGACACAATACTGGTTTTCTACATATGTATGAAAGTACATTTAATCAAACATGTGATTCTCTCATAAGATCAAATCTATAAGGTCGTTAATTTATCCTACATTTTGTGGATTTTGCTTTTGTCGACAAAGTCCTACTTTAACCGGGCTGAAGGAGCTAAACAGTTCGTATGTATCAGGTTTCAACCGAACAGCACATAGCTGCAATGATATTGAACCGGAGCATTGTTCTGACTGAAGAATATTCAACTGATCAGAACTCACGCACAAGATGCTACAAACGGAATTGCGATCAATCGACGCCAATCACTCAGAAATGTCGATCAGCTGCCGTATTATTTAATGTTGTTCCTCTAATAAAAGATTATTGTTTTTTCAATAGATTAGGATTGTTTAGTGCCGCCCAGATCTTTGATTGGCTAGTCTCGATTTGGTAGCTCAGTACGCGACGAAGGAGTTTGAGTCCGGAAGAAGGTTGGTCCCTTTTTACGTCTTCTCTGATCAACTGTGTGTGGTGGTCAACGTGAAATCTTACATTATTTATGAATTATCGTGTGAGATCCGGACGACGTACATAGGCAGAACGGAGCGGCGGCTACGTAATCGGACCGAGAGAGAATAGATAATATCCAAAAAACCGTCAGGATTTCATCCTGCCACTGAATAGCCGTTGTATATAGCCAGGCTATACACAAATCGATGGTGTTGCTATGGGCAGTCCACGCTACCCGCTACTAGCCGATATTTTCGTTGCCCACCTGGAGCAGAACGCAGGCGCTGTTATCAGTCAGGCTCAATCCTACCGGCGTTATGTAGATGTGGTGATAGTTACCGATACCAAGGGCATGGCAACGTGTATGCTGGATTCAATGAATAGGCTGAATTCCAAATTTAGCTTCTCTGTTGAGCACGAGCAGGATGAAACCCTGGCGTTTTTTTAAATATTCTCATGGAGCACCAGAACAACGGTTACTTACTGCGGTTCGTCTACCGGAAACACAACTGAGCTGGACAGTACCTGAATATTCACAGTTTCATGCCGATCCAGTACCAGTGGGGCCTAATGAGAACTTTGTTCTGTCATACAAGAAGAATCTGTTCGAAAGAACTACTGGCCAAAGGGCTATCATTGTTGAGAACCACCCTCAAAGAAAACAGCTATCTGTCAGAATTTACGGGGAAATTCAGTAAACAAAAGTCGGCTACCGCGATGTGTCCAACAGCTCCAGAACTAAATATCTACTTCCGTTAACCATGCAAGGGTGATGATATTGTCACTCTGTTTGAAACTCGATTCAGGACGACTATGGGGCGCACGTTCTATGCACCCCCGAGTGGTTATGCTGTTCACCATCACTGAAAACACCGATACCTCTCAGCACCAAATCTTACATCCTCTAAGAATTATCGTGTGAGTGCCGGATCATTTACATAGGCAGAACAGACAGGCATTTACGTAATCGGGTTAACGAACAAATTCCAGTTTGGGTTCGCAAAATGCTCATGGATACCACAATGTCGGATTCAAGTCAGAATGTGACAATTCACAGGGAGGGCCGTCGATACCCTGGACTATTTGATGGATTCCATATGAGACATTGGGACGGGTGGGTAAACGAGTCCAAATGCGAAATTTCCGAGCTCCTGGGGTGGTTTCGTACCTCAGCTGGTAGAGCGGTTGCGGCATTTGGGCATGATGTTTCTGTCGCTGGTACGAATCCAGCCAAAGCCCTGACTTTTCACAATTGAGTCCCATCTAGAATCGTAAATCTGCCAAATTGCTTATTAGTAATACAATTTATATGCTCAACATTGGCGTTGGTGGATTCCAGCGTGAACTGTTCCAGAAGTCACAAGAAACCAGCGTCATCAATCGCCGGGCACTTGTTTACATGTCGATCCCAAGTGAACCTGAAAGAGGCTATTCGGGTATGTTAAGCAACAAAAAATCGAAGGCTTCTCCGGTTCGCCGAGGCGGTAGCAATTAGTAAATGGAAGCCACCGCTCTGCGTACAGAAAGACTTGATCGCCAGTACCAGATTGCCCTGATAACTGATGTGTATGGATGCGTGTGAGTGTGCGTTTGTGGTTGTTGATTTTGCTGTTTGGCTTCACAATACCCACTGACTTTTGCCATGTAAACCCACAGACTGTAGTACGTATCTGATAAGATACAGTGAAATTTGCTCGAGAGATACATTGTGCAAAAAACCGTTTCTGACTTCGAGGTTAATTTGGTTTAGTCGAGCCTCCGGTTGAAACCTAATCTGCGAACGAATCCGAACTTTAATTATTTGTTCACTATGGTTATGTCATTACTTGATCTGCATGTGATGAATTTAAGCGTGATCAGCATTACAACTGAACGCCCAACATATTAGTAGAAAGCCATTTTGTGAACCCTTTTCAGAATTTTTTTGCTCCTGCAACACTCCCAAAGTTGGGTTTAGGGTGTAGTTTCAGACAAAACGGTGTCTTACCCCGTCCTAGCACTTGCATCTCGCAGGGCCGTCTAGACACGATCACGTGCACGCACGCATAAACAGATGAGAGCGCAAAAACAATATCGGCACAAAAATGATCAGTAGTGTTGGGCTCGTGCAGCATATGGAGGGAGAGGAGGAGTGTGTTGGTGTATGAATCTGTTGGCTTTCCCATAGTGCACCACATCTCGGATCCCGACGGACTCGATTAAAGTTGTGACATATACCTTTGATCGGACTAGCGTGTGTGTTCTTGTAACGTTTACTTAGTCTATGCAACCTTACGATTTGACCTTTTGGCGAACGGCTTGATTTTGCAAAAGTTAACACAGGTAACTGCAACACGCTTCTATAAAGCCGTAACGAAAAATTACCGAGTACGTCGACTTCTCCCACTATGACTCACAGTGGCAGTGAAATTCTCTCATGTAAACGAGAGTGCTGACAATTGTCTAAACATCTGAGTTCGGTTAGATAACATCGCAATCAAATATGATTATTGAGCCTGCTCGGCGAAGCTAGTCGCATCAACAATGAGGTGTGCAGGTTGGCGAGCATCCGCATAAGTAAACCTGAGCTTCTTCGCTCGCTCTATCTAGGCGTTGACCAATCATCATAGCATGAACTAAACTGAACAGAACTCAGTGGTACGAACGATCGTTACTTAACTAGGCTGGAAGTGAAGACTTAATCCGGCAGGTGTGTCACTGTGGGTCGGCCGGGTTGTCAACTCCAGCGGAAGTAAACCACGAGTTCCAAATGTTCAGTAAATTGTCGTGGAGTCTGTATGAATTGGTGCGTATGACGTGCTACGTATACTAGTTTCTGGGATCTCAACTTGGAGAGATCCTAGTCGATGGGTCATCGATTGGAGTTAACAGACAGTAACTGTGTCTCCATTTCGAGACGATCGGGCAACCTGATCA
>LUCH01000509.1:0-23316 GCA_013368495.1 Paragonimus heterotremus
GTGTTGTGTCCAATCGAATGCAAGTGAGCCATGCAGTCGGCCAATCAGATTGCTCTGACCTTCAAGCGATCGATAACACATGCGGACATCGGCTGCCTGGACCGTGTGGACTGAGAGTTTTCCGTAACTTTACTTGAAACGGTAGCTTTAATAAAGCTTACTTACTACTGGTATTTTCCGTCGTTCTTGAATACAACAATAGTGAAGACGGCCGGCTCGTGTGTTTCAATATCACCTGTAAGTCATGTCCCGGTTAAAGGAAACATGAGTGTACATGTATATGCAGAGTACATATTTCCATGGACACCGACTGACTTTGAAAAAGCGAGCCGCACATACGGCTGCAGTTCATCACATCTCTGGTAGACTAGTCAACCGGCAGAACGATTTTCCGTGTTCTGCGGTGAACGAGGAATCCTATGATATCGTTGAGGTGAATTCAAGTGCACATGTGCGTCTAATTTAAATTAGAATATTTGGCGGTATGAACGATCGTAACTTGATGTTCCCATTGAATACGGACGTAACGGAGCTTATACGGGAATCAACACTTTATACCTTCAAGGAAAGAATACTAGATACTGAAATAATCCCATAATTACTGCAGAGCTCAGGCGCTCTCTCGAATTGACCAAGACGGGTGCTGTTGAGGGGTGCCCGTCAGCATCCCTTCAGTTATTGTCATTGTCGATTTTTACTGCAAAATAGAAATCACACCTCCTCGTCACCGGTTGTAATAACGTAGTCCGTTTGACACGAACCCGGACAACTGGTTCGAACAACAGCGAACCAACGACGCGGATGGGACCCTCTTCCGATTGGCTAAGCACCCTGAAGTAAACTAAACAATGAAAACGCAGACAACGAACCAATGGTTTCAGCGACTTTTTTACGGGCTCGAGGTTGGAGGCCCAAGTCACCTGGATCCAGTCAGTTTGTCCGTTTCGATGTCAGCGGTTTTCTGTTGACCCAAAAGGTAGTCATTGAAAACAGGGTATAGCACCGCTCTTGGGGATTACAGAGAATACCAAGAACAGTAACATAGTAATCTAGCAAAGCCTAGTAAAATAAATAATCTAACAACTCCTTAAGCAAGTGAGAATCTAATAACGCTTTGAAGTGGTCCCTAGAAGAACAGCTAACAACATCCAATGGAAGGTGGTTCCAGTGGTTGCTAACCCTATAAGAGAAGAACTGTTGCCTAGGGAAGGTCCGGGGTCGAAGCTTATAGAGCTTCTTGTCGTGGCACCTTCGACTCTTATCAACTGCTATGGTAAAAAACTGGTGCATTAGTCCTGTGCTGAGGAAGTGCGTAAGGATTGAGTCACCGCGGAGTCCTCGAAAATCAAGTGGATAAAGACGAAGAATTTTAAAACGGGACTCCTAAGAGAAATGCCCCAAGCCAGTGGCCATTTTAGTGGCTACTTGCTGGACACGCTCGACGGCGAGTATATCCTTCTTCATATGAGTGTATACGACTTGATTTACATACTCTTATATAGATCCCGTAAAGCGATTCAAAAGAATGCCTATCTATTCGGGAAGGGCATTTTTTATCATTCTAAGCTTCCCACACCTCTTTTAGTGGCCATCTGGTGGTGATAAGAGAAGGAAAAACTAGCCGACAACCAAATCCCAAAGTCTTTTTAAGGTCAACTTTCTTGATATCTGTTACACTTTGTGCACCATGTATCACGAATAATTTCCTCGATTCTCCTCCAAGTGACATTTCGGCACACTTATTGTCGTCTCCAGTCATCTGACCAGCCCATAATACGGTCGAGGTCAATCTGCAATGCACTGCGATCACATGCATTCCAGATTTCTAAATCATCCGCATAAAGGAGGGTACTGCTAGAAACAAGGTCGGAAAGGTCATTAATGCCTGGGAAACTCCAGCGGAGATCGGAGAGGGAGAAGAAAGGTCCGATCCAGTTTTTACCCTAAAAGTCCTGTTATCAAGAAAGGACGTAATCTAGCGGAGAACCTCTCCTTGGACCCCTTAGGCTTATAGCTTATGTCCAGGAGGATTGTGTGGGACACGACCAAAGGCTTTGGCAAGGTCGAAGAAGGTAGCGTCCGAGGTGTGGCTATTGTCTTTGGCGTCTGTCAGGCCATTAATGAAGATAAGCGTATTAGCTATGCATGATCGGTCGGGAAGAAGGGCATGCTGGGTAGAATGGGAGAGCTTATTCGGGAAGAAATGCTTAAGGATGGCGCGTTTTAACAGGCGCTCCATTACCTTGCAAGGGATGATGATGAGACTGATCGGTCGATAACTAGCAGGGAATTGACGATCACCCGCCTTAAATATAAATGTGACAATGGCCTATTCCCATACCTCCGGAAGAGTGATGGTCCGAAGTGTCTTTTTAAACAGCCTATGAATGGGCGCTGCCAAACCGAAGGCCGCCTTTTTAAGGATCCGAGGATGGATCCCGTCTGGTCTTATTGCGCTCTAAGGGTGGATATTGAGCAAGAAGTCCCGAATATTGAGCACAGAGAAGTCGGCATTAGACACTTCCTCCAGGGAGAATCGGATGTCACCTTGCCGGAACCACATTGTAGACTGCTGAAAGGTGTTCTCGGGAAATCTTGGCAGCCCCTTGAGAGTTGGAGAAGGTTTCCCCATCGGGGAGCCGCAGCAGAAGCGTTGAGGGCTTAGATTTTCTCTGTAGACGCGTATACTTGAAGAGAAAACTTTTATTCCCCCGAGCTACCAGTAAGAATTTTGTCTGTGCCGGTTTTGCACGTTGACGGATCCCCGCCTGCATCTATTTCGTGCAAAACGAAAGGGTTTTAGATCCATCGGCTTGTCCGTCAGTTTCTGCTTAGAGAGTAGACGAGAACATAAATCAAGGGGACGACGAATGTTCCGCGGGAGCGGTGAGCGAGATGAGGACTTCCACAGTTTGCAAGGAACAAATGTCTCATCATCTCCGCAAACGGCAACTTTAAAAGAAAGATTGTTTGTGTTCACTGAGTTGGACACAAGCTTGTGTGTACTTAAGAATGTCTTCAGTGCGCCAAAGTCAGCCTTCTGGAAATTTCCGAATGAGGTCTTTGTTGCGGTATTTTGGAACCAGTAGCAGATAAAATCGGAAGCAAGTAACATGAGATCACTATGTGCCAACGGTTGGCTTATGACCACTCTATCTACCAAATGAGCCTCATTTGTAATAACCATACCAAGCAATGAGAGTGTCTGTCCTGGACGGCACCGTGTAGATAGCTGGACGTGTTGTGTCCAGGCTTTTTCATGGATCAACATTGCTAGGGTTTTCGAAAATCCGGAGTCATAGACCTCATGAGAAGCAGCTACATAGTTGAGTTTGGGTGTGTTGAATTCACCAACAATGAGAAGACGGGAAAAACGCTGTGTAGACGGGAGGTAATCCAGGGCGGCAAGGATGGCCTCGTCGTCTGATTCTTTGCACGACGGCTATCGGCAGATAATACCGACGTGGAGCGTGTCACGACTACGAAGCTGGAGTTCAAACCACAGTTAATCACGCTTCTCTGGGGAGGTAAACTCCCCTGACAGTTGGTACTGGCAGCTTCCGGTTTAGGAAAACAGTACAGCCTCTCAAGCGTCCACGGGAGGAATCTGTTAAGTACATTGAGTATCCAGAAACATTCAGTCCGTTATCACCGTTATCTGTGGAAAGTCAGGTTTCTGTTAAAGCAAGAATATGAGGACAGGTGTCGTGGACCAACTGTCTGATTTCAAGCAGCTTGTTTAACAGGCTCAGACAGTTAGTGTTCACGAACTTTGGGGGCCACTTCCTTACTCCGCTGGGTGCCAAAGAGACAGAAGAGCGCGAGGAAGAGCTTGAAAAAGCAGTCCCATTAGCGAGAGGGACTGCGTAATCAACGTCAAGTTTTACTGAACCCTTTTAAAGGACTGCGGCCGCTTCATCACCGTCTGGGCATAGGTGAACGTTCCTGTGGGACGCTTAGTCCTTTCTCGGTTGCTCTAAGCTGATGGCTTGTGAACCGCCTATACCTTTTTGGAGCATTGGAGGGCGGTTCGCAGTTTTGCACTCCCGAAAATTTGAGTGAGGTTTTTGTTAGAAGAGGACCTAAGAAGAAATGACTGTGACCAGGCAGAGGAAAGTGCGACTGGAATGAACCAGATATGAGCCCTTCTGGAAGCTGGGGGTGACCCTATCATTAAAAAAGTGTTTCATGCCGTCAGACGCTTTACCGATTTGAATGAAATACCCTATGTATTTATAGAAAAAGTGGTTACATGGCTGAGTAAGCTCGTGCAGATATCACTGAATCCCACCCATGACCACGAGTAACTAATCCCCATACAGACTGGCGTTTTCATTGCTTTATACTTCATTTTGCTAACCCCTTGTAACTATCGCGTCAGATCGCATTGCAGGTGTTTGTTTGACTTGATACATAATAGGGGTGACAAGCCATTTGAATAGGTTCGACTCTGTTCACGTGTTGGTTCTCCCTATAACACCGGCGATTAAAAGAGATCTAAAACATCCTATGGTCGGATTGTATTTCAGCCTCCGCTTCGCAGCATCAGCAATGTTCTCAACACGTCGGATACTCCGAGATGACTGGACGTTTCGTGAATATTGTTAATCTTCAACGTGTATAGTTCCTGAGTTCGCTATTTATTTGGTTCCGTGATTTTTTGTGGTTCGTTTCTGCACCACAGTTTCAGCAAAACGTCCTTTAATACAGCACGGATTTTATTGTCCATCACGCAAGTTCTAGTGACATACACTCGCCCGCGTCGATGAACAGTAATTCCAATCCACAACGCATCGGCGGTTTCCACTCTTAAGTCTTACTCACTCCTGCTTGATTTATGTGTGGCTGACGTCATCTGTCGTGGGTTTTATGCTCGCCATTTCTAATATGCGAGGCGATTTCGTTGATCGATGGCCCATCCGGTCTATCGCACTGTCCGCAATCTACGCTTTGTGTGGTTTTAATTAAACCCCACCACCGCCTTGAGAAATTCCACCAAGTATTGGAACAGTCGCACCTCCGATTTTTCACCCATCACACAATTCTGATCGTAGAATCGTGTACGACTGGCCAAGTTTACCTGGGCTATTCAAAACGCGAAGCACACCATGGAAATACTTTCGAGATACGAGAGGTGGAGGCCACCACGTCTTGTTGTAATGAACGGGAGTCAACTACCAGTGGTAAAAACTACCCCGACAAAATTGCGGATGACTGGGAGCGATTTCGACAATCGGAATTGTGGAATCTGTCAGGATTCACAGCTATAGGCAGTCTATCGGGGCGGTTGTAAACCTCTCGATTCAAGATAGAACAAGACGGAATTTTGAAGGTTTACTCGGATAAAACTGGTTCTGTACATAAATAAGCAACGGTTGGCAAATTATACAACTAACAGCCGAGTGAACTCTGTGCACTGAATTTAACCGTCGGCAAATATCAACCAATAACACGGTAGCGTAAACAGTTCAATGCGGCGGTACAAAGCAAACAGAGAGCGAGCTCAAAGGGGAAGTTCATAGTGTCGGAGCAGGGTTGGTTACGTGTGATAATGTGAGAAACGTTCGGCCGGTAATTAATGTAATCAATACAGGGGTACTATGCACAGGACCTACAGTAGGACAGTCTGACCAAGGGGGTATGGGTATGGGGATCAGTTGAGAGTGGCATTGTGTACACGGCCCGCAGCAGACGGTTAGTCGAGCGGTAGAGTCGCTGCGCGGGGTGTGACGGTTCCGTGGTTCGATCCTCCAGCTGCCGTCTTGCCATTAAACTATCAGTTTCAGTTGGAGTGATCCGAACACAACTTCTATTGATTCTGGCCAGAATCTACACAAATGTTGGTGCGTTTGTATCCCGCGTGGGCAGTCACTGCATGGTTTCATTGGTGCAAAATTTACCTAAAGCCAAAAGATGATAACGTCGACGAGGCTGCATACACATGAACCACGTAAATGGCCGTTCACCATAAATAAGCGAATGACAAAACTACATACTGAAATGTTGGAAATCATGATAGTACTGTGGGAAGGATTCTTGTGGATCACACGTTAAAAAAGTGGAGGTTTATGAGGTGTGACACAGAGGTGGGTTGATGTGAAGTAGTTCCTTTGCTAAGTGAAGCTGTAGAATTTAAGGAGAAAAAATCCTCTGACACTAGCCGCGTACCGCCCAGCTCGTGTTTTTGTGCTCATGCGCGGTGTGTTTTGTCTGCCTCTTTCAAACCTCTGCTTTTGTGAACACGTGTAAAAGAGCCTGTTGGCTCTTTGGTCTCACAATATTCGTTACCAATGACAGTCCCAAACCTTGAGCCAGAAAAAGCGTGTAAGATGGAGAAATACGAGACAGGATGCTACAGACACCATATGCGTCAGACAATCTTGGCTTGCTAGATATGTCGGGCGCGCAATGAATGAACACGGCCGTTTTTGGAGGTTACTTTACAGTTTGTAACGTAGGGTAGAGGGCAAAAATGCGTCCAACCGCATTGAGATAACGACTACTTGTCGGCACGGTTATTAGTGTAGATGGACATAATGTGTCAGAACATGTGTCAGTCATAGGTACCCTGTCAAGAGAACAACTGGAGTTCCCCCCCCAAACCACACTACTATGTAGCAGTTACTTCCCAGTGCTCCGAGCATAAAGTATGTGACTTCTAACGCGAAAGAGTTGCTTAAAAATCCTCATGGAGGCACCTATTCTGCATTGGGGCGGCCTTGATGCTCTCACGAACGAGAATTAACACCTTGCGCCTTCCATCCGATAACACTGAAGCTACCCGACAAATGACAAAGAAACGGAGGATTTAGCGTTCAATACATTTTTCAGCAATTGCACGTACGTTAAGAGCAGAATTATGAGTTTGTGTCCAAGCACATTCTTTCACTTCGTCCTGATTATTTAAGAGGCTTCAAATCACCGAGTGTTATTGTTTTCCTTAAGGACTAAGCCTCTCAAGCCCTAAAGGGGAAAACAGCCGTTAAAATAACGGTTTCTTATAGTATCAGGAAAAAAAGAAGTTTCAAGTGAACTTGAAGTCTCTCATGTGACATCCAGAGATCCTGATTGAGCAACGGTGGAAAGTTTAACCCTCCAAATCGAAAGCAAAAGTCGGCACTCGTGCACTGAGCATTTCCAAGTTTACTGGGTCTGCATGAGTTAGTCCATAGACAAGCCAGTAATAGAATGAAGAGAGAAAGCTAGCAAGACTTCTCAGTTTTATTTGGTGGCCCCGGACTAGGTTGTGGCTGTTTTGTATTAGCGCGTAATACATTTAAAGGTTTTGTTCTACCAATATACTGGTTATACCGAATTCAAATGCCGCGCCAGAGTGAGTGATTGTCCTGAAGTTCCAGGTTACCTGAGTTGTCAACAGGGATTGACCTTAGCCTCCCGGCAACCATCGTCTCACGTCGTGTCGGTGTGTTGATTAAATGTAATTCTTCCACAAGTTGGATGTGTTAGCTCATTCTGCGTCTTTCGTATGGCTTACTTGAGGCCACTTTCCGGCGGTCGCAGTTCTCTTGGGTCAGACTCCATGCGACCAGTACGTTCCTGCCAGGAGTTTTTGACGGCCGCTGGGGAAGCATGCAAACTTCTGATGCCGCTTTGAGAGAGTACCCAGCGGTCCTGTTGGGGCACTCATCAACACAACGTTTCACCTAGAGGGAGTGCTGGTAGGAGAATAACTATTGAATGTAAGACTTTCTCTCCAAGCTTGGACGGCACAGCTCCCTCTTAACTAAAAGTGAGATAACGCGGTCCAGTAGTGACTGAGATGACTCAAAGGCGACCTCTAGAAGGCTCATTGTTGTTACCCACTCTCTACACGGTAGGTTTATTCCACCAGATCTCCGCCAACCTTTCTCCCACCCAGCATATATGAACGTTCACCTGGTTACCGGAAGCATGACCCATTTCCACTGCGGCAGGTCGGATGACATGCACACCCACCGTTTTTTATCAGTTGACGCCCAACTATGACCGTTCTCACACCTTGTTGGCAGATCACTCGGGGCGCAGGCAGCAACATTGGTGACTACCGGTCTATAAAACATGATGCCAGTGTGTAGCAGCGGTTCAATTTTTTTCTTTGCCGACTTCTTACATAACTCGGTAAAAATTGGCACATGTAACCTACGCGCCGCCTCAGGACATGGAGTCTTTCAATTTACCCAGTGTGGCACACACGGGCCAACATCACCAAGCAGCACAGCCTCAAATATGTTTTTTGCAAATATCTCTTGCCTCGTATTATTTCACATATTTACGATATTTCTGTTTTGTACCCACGATACTGCCTTAACACTACACTTGTAGTACCTCTTTGTTCTTCGTACACTCTTCTTTCCTCGTTTGAAAATGAACAATTTAGGTCATTCTTTGGCGCAAGACCAAAGCCAACTTTGGCTTTTCGCAACCACGGTAAATCCACCGAAAACGACACAGTGGCTGTCCTCTATGGGTTCAAGTCGCTTTGAAAGCTGTGATAAATTAATGTGTTCGGATAAACTGCTAGCGAGGTGTAACATCTGACAGTTTGCTAGCATTCCTGCAGCTAATTAACTATGATGGGCCGCGTTTTATTCACCATCACGGCACCCCGGTTAAGTTGCATTTGCACTGAAGTCGGTCCCAGCAATTCTGTTGGGGCGTCTGTATACTTCTGCAGCCATTAATAAGCGAACACAGCTTAACAACCTATCACGTAGCAAAACATAAACTTGCTTACTAGTGTGTTGCTTATGTTTGTCTCGGCACAAGTGTTCATCTGTGCAGCTGAGGTATTTTAAAAACCCAGTAAAAATGTCATTCGCCATCTGGACTCAGGGTTCACGAAATCTGTCGGATCAAGCCACCCAACACCCTTATATGCTTGCGTGAGCTACAGCACCCGCAGTCAGTGCTGCAACTAAATAGTTACCATTCATGCAGATACTGAGTGATGTAGCAAATGCAACCAATAACTGCGCTGAATGAAAGCCTCTCTAAAAAGCTAGTCTTCAGAGTTGGCGACATGGCTAAACAACTCAGAGTCGGGTGAACATTCTATGCGGCCTTTGTTAAGCTGCCCTATTCACCCAGCCGAACACCATTTGCTTCGGTGAAAGTGACATTACTTTCTTGCGCCAAACTACACTGTGTTCACCCGTTTCGTTGTGGATGCCAGAGCACATACCCGAGAAAACGGAATGACAGTTGAGCAATCGAGTAGTTGAGTATGCCATGGCTTGCGTTCAGCGTGGTCTAAAACGGGTTTCTTCAACTGGGGGTTCTCAGCCAAATCAATCGAGGCATCAAGCATTGTCAGCCGCAGGCCACCTGCTGACCTCAGGACACATTGTCATCATGACTGACAGTTTGAAAGCCATTCCCTAAAGTGGCAGTCATTTAGGGATAAAAACTGCTCCTTTCCTGACCGACAACGTCTGAATTTAAAACTAAGTTGATGAATAACCAACTTCCTCATTCTTAGGTGTACTTGAACAAATGTGAGAGTGAACTCCCAGACCTTTCCTGCTACCTTGGCGCGGCGGTAAAGCCTGTATGAGGTTGTGGTCCGGTGGACCACGCTGACAGTAGCCTTGTTCTTCCCGTTGTCGTCCATGTCAGATAGGTCGAGTGTAAGCAGTCAGAAAAACAGCATCTGAGATCGTAAGTTTGCTTGTCACACTACTGACTGCGTAAGAGCGTTTAAGCAATGAGGTACGAATCGATGAGTATACAGCGGAACTATACATATAGTTGCAGCAGTGCTATCATCAGTCTATGGAGAAAGAGCGTCGGCAGGTACGCTCAGGCTAGGGAGCACCTCGATCGTATAACGATTGATGGCAACCGCCGTCATATTATCCTGTCATAGTCGAAAATCCCGCATAACTTATCAGAAGATTGGTGTAGTTTACAACGAATCCGTTGACCGTAGCAGTAATCGGAATGGGCTGTTAAAGTCCTGTTCACTAGGCCTCCGGGCTGAGTTAGACATGCACTGCCAAACGAGCAATAATTTGGGTCAGAGGCTCCGACTGGGATCCCTGAGGTATGTCCCATGTCATACTGTACAGCCGGCTAAGCTTTTAAGTCAGAGGCTCAGGGTGTTGTCCTCCGGCAGAACACAGAGCTCTTGTCTTAAAGATCAACCTTCTAAGTCAGACCTTCAACCTGAGGTACCCCTCGTCAGTCTGAGACATGTACGTAGGACGCTATCTGCAGATACATGGAATGTACGTGCGTCGCTGTAATGATGCAGCACCAGAGGGCCGGAACAAAGTGTCGTACTTATCGTCAAGAAACTGAGTCGCTGCGGCATTGGTGAACAACCTAGACCGATTGTAGACCAAGGTGAGCCATGAGAAACCGATGATGAGTGCACTGTCTACTTGAGAGATTTTCCGGCAAACGGCGCTCAAAATCACAGTGTCTACCTCATAGTCATTGATCACCTCACTTCATAAATGATAGACAAAACGTGCGACATCAATTCTCAAATGTTTTCCGTGCGCCTGCGATTCAGTCGGAGATGAGTCTACCACGTCTCATGATGTTTATGGGCCAACTGTGTGTCACACCGATGACGCAAAGAGCCAACTCTATGAAGAGCTGTCTTCCACAATCCACAAGACACTGGTGATCGACCGACTGCTTGTCGTGAGTGAATTCAACTCGACACGACGGCTTGGCATGGCCTCACGACATCAGTTCAGTCGACGGGAACGGCGACCATGTGTTCAGCTAGTGTGCTACTCACAAGTTAGCAAGCACAAACACCCGAGGCCATCCGGATTCCATTGATAGACCAACGTGGACTCACTCAAGAAGCGGCCGTCACCACTTGCCTGTCAACGTGGTCTCACGACAGCGCGACATTCGCAAATTGCTCGCCACACAAGCGTTGCGCGTGACTGATTGTAGCATAGATCGTTGGTTAATGAAGACCAAACAGTTTGCTCGCGCATGCAGGTCTGTTTATTGTAGATCATCTTAGCAGCGGCAGAAGCTGTATATTAAACTAGTATTGAACTCGAGGACAAGCATGACCTTGCAATGTGTAATTATCGTTTATCTGAAAGGCGACGCGGTACGCACTATAGCCCGGGGGCGTGTGGTAACACACCACAGAATATATCACGGCAGCAGGCAACGAGACAATTGGGATCCGGTGCCGAAAACGACCTAACGGTTTTGGGGCCAACGACGCGGTCATCTCCGGCTTGATGTGACAGAAATATAACTCCTCTACAGCGGGTCCGGACATTGGAGGACAAAGAGCAACGTTCCGGAGCGTCTACCATCGTTTTGCCGAACTGCCTCTTGAAATCAAGGGCAACTGGCAACAAGACCACTACCACGCGAGCCACCGACAACACAATGGATGCAATGACTCCCCGTAAGCGGTTTTGGTCCGCTCATCCCGTCTACGTGGACTTTGGCTTTTCATGTACTCCATCGGAAGACATTGTGTAATTTTGGCGCAAACATTTTGGAAGCCTGCTAAAATGGCCGATTACCGTCGACTGGGGGGCCGTGAATGACCTTCCACAGCAAGATGTCGGTTTCATTTGCTCCTGCTGCAGATGTGGCAGAGGCGCAGAGAGGCCCAGCTCATGTGGTAGCAAGAAGCAATCCTCCAAAAGAAGCAAAGATGTCTTTATCGTGCCTTTGTGTGAAGAAACAGCACATCAGCAGTTACCAGAACATTAGGCTGTCTAACCTCAGAGGAACAGTGTTCGCAAGGATCCTGTTAGACTGACCCAGTGAGCAGTTTTGAAGGCCAGTTTTCCTGGAGAGTGGTATGGGTTCCATGCGAGATGCAGTACGGTTGACGCGGTGTGCGCTGCTCGGCGGATCCAAAAGTGTCGTGAACGCAACCTGCATGTTTTGTATCTGGATGTCGCCAAGAAGCCTGATTTCGCAAGCCGTGGTGTACCATGCTTGTTAAGTTAACTACACTGCTGTATGTGTGCATACATACACATTGACGAACGTATAGTAATGTGGATCGGTCTCTTGTGGCGTTGATATTGCTACTGATTGTCTTAGCGTCAACTTTGTTTTTGTGACCATCACAACGGCTGTACTTCAGAACCCATGGGACGTTGTTAAGTTTAAATACCGCATGGATGGCCGCTTGCTGAATATTTGACTTTCCGGCAACTCAGGTCAACCGCACACTTCAGCAGTGCGCAGATGTACAGCAGCAGACCACGGATTCCGCAACAGCGGTGCCCAAATTCACTTTGGATATCAACAGAGGCAAGGCGTTCTCTTTCTTTCAGCATTCCACGAGCTGACTGGTGTTTGCACCTACAGTTCACATCAGCATAGACACTGTTGACAGCTGCGCAGATAACTGTTACTAGATTAACAAGCCTTCGACAGACCTCTCCGCAGACCACAGATCGCAAGTTTGCATGGCGAGGGCTGACACTGCTTTCGGATGTCTTGACAAATTTGCCTAGAAGAACCACAGCTGAAGGTGGAAATCAAGCCACTTTTCTGTCGCCCAGTGATGCCGTCTCTGCTGCCGTACCACAATGAGACTTGGACACTGTATCAGCGGAGTGCGTATCATCAGAGCCAGTTCCGCCTGCAATGTTTGAGACAAATCTTGGACATTCGGCGGCTGTACATAGATGTGAACTCTAAGGTACTTCGGCGAGCGACAAGCAATATGACTTGAACCGTGCTAAGGTTCAGTCATCTTTGTTGGACAGGATACGTCGTAGTATGGTGATCAAATGACTTCCTAGGCAGCTGCTGTACGGGTAAGCGAAGGCAGATAAGTGAACAACATCTCAGAGGTCAAAAATTAGGTTATCAAGGTGTTATCTCAGTCTCCGGTGTTATAATACCGCTTTTGGGAGGATCTAACTTTGAACCGGACGACCTGGAGAAGTACGGTTCGGAGGAGATTCTGGAAATTCAATGAGCGATAGTTACGGAGCCGTGAACTGAAGCGTACGATACGCAGGGGAATCTTAGGTACCACTAATCGTAGTGACATGATTATACGGCCTTGCAAAGAAAGTGGTTGTTAGTGCGTTAACCGTCTCGGATTATTAGGTGGTTAACCCACTCATAATGCACCGTTGGCGATGCGTGCTTTAGGCACAAGTAGGTCGTGCCATTTATGTATGTTATTTTTTCATATCAGCCGATAACTGCCGTTGTTTACTAAATGCACTACTCTGCCTTCAATAAACTTTGTCAGCGTGACCTTCAACAGTTCCATTTCTTGTGCTTTGCCGGTGTATCGTACGATGGATATCTTGTATGTTCTTATTCTCAAGGTCGAATTTTTGCATTCCTTCTTAATCCTTTCTAGAGTGTTACGATGTCTTTGTTTACCGAACTACTTTCTATCTTATATTTTCAGTATTTTTGTTTCCAGTTTAAGCCCTGCTTATTTAACGCGAGATAAGGTCTCTACTTTCGCACTAGCCTACAATCTGACTAAACGCCATTGTCCTGTTGGACTGAATGACCTCCAATCTCACGTCTCCTAGTCCCATTCCTTCTGGTTTACACTGCACAGGTGGTGTATGAGTGGAACCTCAGGCAGTATAGCGCAAAAGAGTCCTCCGACTTCCGAACTTTTGATGGACCAAATCGAAACGTACGCCGTCAGCCATGCGTGGGCTTGCGTTTATTTCCGTGAATTTCACCTGATTGTGTTGTATGGACATTAACCTCGCAGAATGTGCTCAGTGAACTGGGGCGACATCCGTCGGGCATTATTAAATGTGGGTGGATATTTATGGTTTTTGTTTTCACGTTCACTTCGGAGAAAGCCGTACTTTATTTCCTACCATTCTCTCTCAAATGGGTAAACTGCTGTCTGTCGAAACTCGCTCATAGTACATAACCTGCCGGAATGTCTTTTGTTGTGCTGAAAGTTTAGGCACGGACACTGTCGGGTGCTTCGGCGGTGATCTGTACACCAAGGTGGTTATTATGCATTTAAAACTTTCGCGGTTACAAAGCAGATACATTACACTCAGACGAACATTGCTCTGCAAGGTGAGTGCTGACAACGGCTTCTAACACTGGGGACAAACCGATGGATTTGCATAAACCGCGTGACATGACAAACACTGAGATATATAGAACACATCGTGGGTAGAAGGCTGTAGATGAAAGCTGGTGGAGAAAGCTTGGCCATCCAGGTATCTGAGACTTTCATCGTAAGTGGCGTTCACGACTTGACGATGGACCATTATGAACACAGCAGAACTCACAGGGTCTTCCACCTTTACATCCGAAATGACTACTGTTTATTTTGGACTATGCATCACATCTGGTGTTCTAACACCACAGCTGACAAGACTCGTCGAAAGTTTTTCAAGATATTTGTCGTTATGCACGGGACAGCAATTTATACGTTAGAGTTTTTTGTTAAACAAACAGTAAATCGTTCCATCCTGACCTTTAACAGGGGCAAGCGTGAGGCCACCTTCTAGTCGCTCAGTGGTACGCTTGGAAGATTTGATATCCACATTGTTGTGGTTAACACAAAACGGTCACGCTCCAAACAATCAGCATCAGTTGACTGTGCCGTACCCTGAAGACTTTGAGAATTACGAAATAAATTATCCTTATTCGCCTAGTCACCCCAGGGATGTGTGAAGATTATCCGCGCCAGGGACCACGCCGTGCTGTGTCTGCTTTGCTACACATGGTTTAACACCTCGTGTCCAGGCATGTCGAACGAAGTTCACAAAATGTTGACAACAACAAGGCTATACTGCATCCACCTTGTTTGTCTCTGTTGAAGTATCTCTAGGCGGGCTTCTGGTTCTTAAACAAATACCTCACCAGCGGACGTAACATTCCTGAGCCACGGGCTGTAGCCAGTAAGGTACGTAGTGCATGCTTTGCAAGCACACTATCGTACACGTCAGTTACCTCAGAAGCGAAGCCGAAGAAGGTGACCTCGGTTGGTCCAAAGTCGCACATGCCCATTACTACTGACAGCCCGTCCACAGCGCGTAGGCAAAAGCGACCGAGTTCCAAAGTTCTTCGGACAGTACTACCTAAGGAGCCCGATGTGGCTGCCCGAGAAAGCTACGTTAATAACGGCGTAATTTCGGCGGAGTTCTCCAGGGGCATTGACACCATCGCTCCTAAACCGCTGAACCAAACTGCTCCGGAAGATTCTGTAATTGTTTGGAACCCTCCGGAATGTGCCGCCATCTGCTCAAAGCTGCGAGGCGAGCATGAACGTGAACTATGGTCAAGTATTTGCAATGTGATGGGCACAAATCCAAGTGTCTCAAACTCTATCACGAGGTTGGCGAGGAAATTCGATCCGTCGCACGCTGACAAACCTCGGTTAACAAAGGTTGCGCTTTCATCATCCAAATTGACTGAAGACTTTCTCCTAGCAGCATATAAGCCGCTTGATGACTTTGGGGCCCGCGTATGCCCTGATATGTCGTAGGGTGGACGCCAGAGGCGAAAACTCGCTCGAAAGAAACCTGGAACCACTGACCTGTCTCGTAGTGTTATCATAAGGGGTGTACTCGATTCTACCACCAACGACCTGGAACATGACAAGAGTCAGTGGCAATTCCCGCCAACCGCACTTGAACTTACCAACGTCCGTGTTCAACGTATTAATCTCATCCTGCGGCCCAAGCCAGGTTCGGTTGACTCCCGACCACTACTCTTCAAAATTGCTCTCGCCTTCTATGAGATGGCGTCGCATACACCGGAGCGGTCCCGCCACCAGCGTCGTCTGATCCCTGGCGGGATTTGGTTTGGCTCCGGTCGTTCTAGAGAGGAACGTACTTTATTAAGAACCAATCACCGCACACGTGCTAGTTGCCTGGTGGTTTCTGCTAGGGATTTAGTGACCTCAAGAAGCTCACCACAGCTGGCTTCTGTGGAGACGGCGATCTCCGTCGGCGTTGCATTTTGGATGGACCCCCATTCACAATCGCAGGATAATGTTCAGTTGTTCACTATCAATCCTGCAAAGTGCATGTACGCAAATGCACTTAGCTCAGTGAATATACTACCAGAGCTTTGCTAACTTGATTCTTCTCAAAGCCCCGGATTGTTGTCATAACGGAGTCGTGGATGTGCACTTCCAACCTAGATGCTGAAATCGGTTTAGGGGATATGGTTGTCCACCGTGCGGGTAGAACTGGAGGTAGAGGAGGGGATCGGCCCTTCAATTCCACACTTCTCTTCTTTTTTAACAATACGGTGCTTGCTGCGGTTCAAGAAACGGCTTGGTGCTCGAATCGCCTAGGTAGTCCATAACGCTGGCTAGTAGGGATCCTCTGTCGTATTCCATCTTCTGATGATTATAGAGACGAACTCCTATTATCTGGACTGGAAGTTTTGCCCACCCTAGGATCTTCCCGCATCCTCCTAATGGTCGATTTCAATTTAATCGAAATCGACCTCACGGTCTTCTCGTACTCAAGCACTAAAAATTCTATATCTGCACGGTTTTCTCACGCAGTCGAAGCATTAGGTTTCACGGAGGATATATCTGGTTCCACATGGTAGTGTACCGGCCATAACCCCCGCGACTATATTACTTATTTACCAACGAAGAGTTTATGGTGGACAACCTTACGATTACCGCACCACTTCGACCAAGTGATCATGCGGTCGCCTTATTCGACTTCGTTTGTGGCACGAATCTAATCAGCTCCACGACTAGCAATCGCAGAAACTTCCGAAAAATGGGCTTGGGGTAACTTCGTGGCTACTTAGTACTGCAATCATGAGCGAACTACACCGTATTCCACTCTGTAGATGATAACTATGAGGAGCCTACTGTCATCGTTTTTGCCGCCGCAGGTGAATCTACACCATTATCCGGCTCCAAACGGGATGAACCCCCAAGTGAACTACGCCCTAGTGCACGTAAACTCATTCTGGGGGAGCGGTATGCTTGGACGTGCTTTCGATTATCAGGATCTGACGATGCCTTAAGGAGTGGGTATACATCGCCAATTTGACGTGACAGTCTTCATTAACAACAACGTCACACAGAACGCTTTATTACTGATCTAAATAGCCTCTTCCGATTTGTAGCATCAACTTGTAGGGCAAAAGCCGAAGTTCCACAAATCTTAGGTCCATCAGGCCTTACTAGCTCTGATACGGAAATCGCCGATGTCCTTGCTGAGCTTTACAGCAGTGATTTCGCACAGCCACTATCAGCTTTTCAGGTTCGTCTTGACACTGAAATCGGTGGCACTTACACGTTAGATGCTTCCTCCACGGCGGTGCTGGAGGAACTCAGGTGCCTCAGGGACAGTTCTCCTGGCCCCGACATTATACCTCCTAGGGCCTTGTGGGAAGCGGCGGAACAGTTTGCTGACACACTTAGCTTACTGTTTATGCAATCCGTCCCCCAGAGAACGGTACACAACAGTTGGAAACTCGCAAGCAATACACCCATTTTTAAGGGCAATAGGCGAAATTGCTCCAATTACATGGCTGTCACGCGTCTCAGAAATTTTAGAGGCGCCTGTATACGACCCCCTTTAAAAGTATCTCCCCTCTCGCGAGTTTTTCCCTAATGCGAAAAACGGATTTCGCAAAGGCCGTCCGTGTACCACAAATCTGCTGATAGCCACCGACCAGCGGACGAGAGCAGTTGATAAGGGTAATGGAATTGACGTTGTATATCTCGACTTCGCTAAGGTATTCGGCCGCGTGGATCATTCTGTTTTGATCGGCAAGCTTTTCAATTATGGGGTGCAAGGCAATCTTCTCCAGCGGCTTGGGTCGTATCTTGCTAACCGTCTATACAGGGTGCGCGGTAATGGTGTTTTATTTACCAGCAGGCTTAGCCTCAGTGGACTACCTCAAGGCTCACTTCTTGGCCCGCGGCTATTTTTGGTATTCATCAACGATCTCCCACTCTCAGTCACCTCGCCGTTACTACTGTTTGCGGACGACGTCAAAATTTGGCGAGCCCTCAACACAACTGATGATTCTGTCATCCTACAGAAAGACCTTGACATTCTTTTCAATTGGTCTCGAGTGAACAGACTCGAATTTAACTCTTGTTAGTGCAAAGTTATACACGTCCGCGGTTCTATGAAAACCACTCATCACCTCGAAGGATATCTGCCCCGGACGGTTCTTATTGAGAATGACCTGGGG
This sequence comes from Paragonimus heterotremus, assembly GCA_013368495.1. Lineage (NCBI taxonomy): Eukaryota > Metazoa > Platyhelminthes > Trematoda > Plagiorchiida > Troglotrematidae > Paragonimus > Paragonimus heterotremus. The sequence goes on from LUCH01000509.1 coordinate 18,136, forward strand.
TGCACTGTTCGCACACTCTCTCGAGCTCTGCAAACGCTGAAACAAATGCAAAAAAGGCTAGCAACATCCTGGCGTCATTGAAATATCTATTCGGCCAGTTCAGCTTTACTTGTTTTCAGCTTCTTCATAACAGTTTCATTCGATCGCATCTGAAGAATGGAACTGTGATCTGGCCACCGCATATCCAAAACGACAAGTCACTCCTGCAGTCGGTACAACGACGAGCCACCAAGGCAGTCCGGGGCCTGAAAACTAAACCATATGAGGAAAGGTTGAAATATTCGAACATGTACTCCTTAGAATACTGTTGGCTTCAAGGTGACTCGTTATTAATCTTTTTGATTATGCAGTACCCGGAACATCCTTGCTGCCTGATGCTCAACAAGGGGAGCAGCGTGACATTGAGGGGCCGCCCCCTAAAACTAGGGGCCCAGCATAGCAGATTTGAATGCAGACGTGGCTTTCTCTCGTTGCGAGTTTGCAAGACTTGGAATGCTGTACCAGACCATGCTGTTTCTGCCAGTTCTGTAGCAATTTTCAAGGCTCGCCTTGACGAACATCTATCGCATTGTTTCAGACATGTCGCCTCTTTTCCACATTTCAGCCCGTTGCTGAGAACTGAGAGGCTACGCATCAAGATATAGAATCGTTAAAAGCTCCAGCTTCATACCTCCGTTTATAACCCACTGAATCCATTGAAATAGTCCCGAACGCAGAACATCCGGGTCTCGCATTCCGTTTGCGATTGCCACGGTGGTGTATTAAGTGCGCCTGACGGTTTTTCGCAATGGACTGGGCACTGCGAATAGGGGGGTGCCATTTCCTGGTCTGTGTAAGTTACAGCCAACCATAATGGCCAGCATTGATGGAATTATTATGCCGGAGCGAACCCAAGCTTGAAGGTTTCCATAAATTATTTTCGACGTACGCCGGCAGCGCGAACTACAAAAGGTGAATTTTAAGAGTAAACAGCTGAGCAGTTCAGGACCGAGACAGTATTAGGCACTTAACATTCTGTATGGCGTCATGCAGTTCTTTGAGGATGTGGTATCACAACACAGCTCGTAGCACACTGAACTCTCTTGATTGAATGCATTAGCTGGCAGGCTATTGGCGCGGCCGGTGCTTTTATTCCGAGCTGCAAGTTTGTGCAAACGGGTGGTTTATTGCTAGTATCTATTGAGGTTCACATTGAACGCTTTACATGTTTGTGATAATGAATTCCCGAGATTAGACACGTTCAGTAAGACGACACTGAAAGTTGCCTATCGCTACTTTTGTTGTATCTCTTGTGCATGACTCTACAGCTCGGTTGATCACACAAAATACGAGACCCCGTTTGGTAACGATTGCCACATTGATGTGGAAGTGTAAGTACCATCCGCTTCGGCTCTCCTACTTGCGCGCATTTTGGTGTATCAGTCAGCTGGATCATCGAGTTACTGCGACTTCCAAAAGAGGCTCAATATAATTTACTTCTGGCTCCGTGGGAAAAGTGGTATACATGTATATCTTTTCTAAATTTCTTGGAACTCTGCATGTCTGCAATACTGTCTACCGTGCATAGAAAGTTGTGCAGATATTTCGTTTGAGTAATTTATCCAACTCAACTTTGACACCATTCCGAGGATGTAAACCTCCTCAGGCTCAATGATGAGCTCACAGCATGATGAAAACCGCTGTTGTCGTATTGAAATTGAATATTGTAAGTATAAGATAATGGAAAGTTCAGGGCAGCCATGACAAACCAACGGGAATAGGACAAAGTTCATTATAGATACTGAGAAAAAGTATTACCCCCCCGCCAGAAGACGCTGTTTTACTGGCATTCATCTCCATGGATGTTCATTTTGAAGATTAAATTTATTCGATACTGTGGATATTAACCGACAGATATTTCCGTCATCCGACATTTAGCTGACATCTTGTGATCAGTTGACGGGATAATTCTGGTTGGCCTCTTTCGATTCACTTTTAAGACTGCCCTGGATAAGTATCCTCTCCATGGTAGTCTTCACAAGTCCAGTCAAGAGAAAATAATTACTACATCGCCCCAAACTAGGAAAACGTACCAGTGCTGAGGGCTTCTGGGGCTGCTTTTCTTCCGTCACTTTGGAGGCGCTACTAAGGAGCTGATAAATATTTTCAAATTATTCGTCCACCGGCAATTATTAGTTCCACTGAAATAGGCCTGAGGGTCGCTCAAAAGGCGAAACGGTCCTTTTTGCGCAAATCCTCGATATTTAAATATTTTTGAAAACCTTAAAATCGGAATTTCAGGCAGAGTACGTAAAATACCTCAATTGCAGATAAGCAGCGTTAAAGGAAAAATTGAAATACATCGAATAAGTCTCAAAAGCGCTTGCTTGGTGATGAAAATTTTGCCCACTATTTTGGCGGAAACAACCCGTTATTGGCGTAAACTCACCTTTTCAAGTCTTATAAACGCGATCATTGCCATTTTTGAGATGAAATACGTCATCCCATAGCCTGAGAATGCTTCATTTTGCGGCGTTTCTAAGATATGGTCGAAAGGGGAATATACGACCTTACAATGTTGGCATTGCATTCAAACAAGAACACTAATACATTTGATGGTGAGACATGTATAACAACATCTACAGCTTCAATCTCAACACAATATTCATACTATTTCTCTGTTTACAAGATTTCAGGTTGATACTGGTTGATGAAACGTTGCTTCTAGAAATTGTTTGAAATGAGGCTATCATATGATTGTATATGGAATGGTATAAGAAAAGTGCATCATGTCTCACTCTATCATCAAGAATCTTCAGAAACAAATTCTATTTACTCTACTCCATCGTTTCTAATTAGATTGAGGTCGCATGGTGTTTATACGAGACAGTATATGGGAACGGATAAAATCAAGCTGCCTGCCGGTCACCAGGAGGTATACCTCCCAACCAGTCACACTATGATGTTTAGAACGCCGAATGTCTAACGCGTTGCAGAAAAATGTTCAATTCAATACGACAGCCAACGGAGTCAGAGATGATTATTACCATGTGCCACAAACGCTTCAAATACAGGTTTTCCATCACTTCCCACATACGTTCGTTCTCCAAATTGCTCATCGTAAAAGTGGTTCGGAAGAAGCAGCTACTAGCGCGAACATATAATGCATACTCAGACGCTGATCGTAACTTGAGTTAATCGGGTGGAGCAGCTACTGGTGTGAACGTGTACTGCATGCGCATACGTCATTCATAGCATAATTGAGGGAAGTTGAAGCATCTATCGATGTGAATGCATATCATATTCTGAGCCGTTGCTCACAGCCTAGTCAATCGATTGGAGCAGCTACTAGTGTGAACCTATAGTGCATACCCAGAAGTTATCCGTGGTTCAGGTGGATCAAGTTGAAGCACCTAATGGTGTAAACGCATACTGCGCACTGGGATATTTTTTTACGGGCCATGTCAAGGGGATCATTCCCTGAATAGATCAGAATCAGTAATGTTTGATAATGAATCCAATTATAGTGTACTATGTATGAAGTGAGGTGGCGAACAGTTTGACCAGTAGGTTCACGGACTTTCCCTTTTCGAGTATGACTATGAAGTGGTATTCAAAGAACAACCAGGTTCCTACATTGGCGATAGACTTAACGTGTAATATATATGGTGCAACCTTCTTAATCGGAAATGTGTGGCGACCAGCGATAGTGTGGCTTCCCCAAGGATCCCGGCTGCAGTCGGATTTTTCCGCCTGTCTGTTCTGTAAGCATGATTGTGTGTACGTCTGCTACAGGAGTACTGGTACGAACTCAGTGTCACTTCCTTTAGTTGTGCAACTAACTACACGCAGTGAATGCTTGCCGTTTTCCCAACAACCCATGTACTGTTTTATTCTTCAAGGTCGTTGAAATCGGACCTTTACGAGCGTTGTTTAGCGCACTAGAAGGTTCCACGTACTTTTAGCCTGACGCGCCGAGTGGGTCGTGTTCTATTTGGCGCTTTTTTCCTTTCTCCTCTTGGTTGTTTCCGTTGGCGACAGACTAGGCTAGATCCAACTACTTATCATATTTCCAAACATTATCGGAAATATACATGGTTTGTTTCCAAACCCCGTAGCGTTCTCTAGTTCGATGCCTGTTGAGACCACGTTTTGACCGCTCTTCAGGAAAGCCGTCTTTAATTGTTAGTGGACGAGGATCTAGCGCACATCCATCTATCCACTACACCTGCCTTCAATATATTCTGTTTATACAATTCATTAGGCTTGGGAAACATTGATGTTGGGGTCTAAAGGGCGAAGACAGGCATGCGATAAATTGAAAAACCTACTGATAACTACCGATAATGAAACTTAACGATAGTGGCAGTCCATATGCGACAGGACAATCAGCAACGTCTCAGAATGCAATATACGGTCACACAAGGGGATAGCGTAACACGATTCACTTAACCGCGGCTAACGTTGGGATACCCAGTATATGTTTACGCTAGTAGCTCTCCCACACGATACACTCAAGCTATCAACAAATTCTCGGAATGCAGTATACGTTCATACGAGGGGCTATTACAACCTGATTCGCTCAAGCTATCAATAATATCTGTATACGTAGTATAGGTTAGCATCAGTAGATGCTTCAACCTCATTCAATTAGGCTATGAATAACGTCTGACTATGCAGTATACATTCACACCAGTAGCTGACCCACCCGCGTGACTTAGGCAATCGAAAGCGTCTCACAATACAGTATGCATTCACGCTGGGGGCTATTCCAATCGGATTCACTTAAGCTACTAATGATGTCTGTATGTGCAGCAGAGGCTAACACAAACAGATGCTACGACCTAACTCAACCAAGCTATGAATAAAGTCTGAGTATGCAGTATATGTTCGCATCAATAGCTGCACCACCAGACTGACTTAGACAATCGACCACATTTCACAATGAAGGATGCGATCGCACTAGTGGCTACTCCAAAATGACTCACTTAAGCTATGAATGACGTATGCGCATGCAGTACACGTTCACACCAGTAGCTGCTCCACCCGATTAACTCAAGTTACGATCAGCGTCTGAGTATGCATTATATGTTCGCGCTAGTAGCTGCTTCTTCCGAACCACTTTTACGATGAGCAATTTGGAGAACGAACGTATGTGGGAAGTGATGGAAAACCTGTATTTGAAGCGTTTGTGGCACATGG